>CANXYC010907192.1:0-12438 GCA_948193065.1 Aleurites moluccanus | reverse complement strand
CATTTTGCTTACTTTAATGCTATTTGTCCATCCAAAGTCAAAATTGGTGGCTAACACATGTATTTGCCACACCAAATCAAAAACTAAAAGCAAAAATCCAATACATCAAGCTTATGATAGCAAATTTGCAACCTACTGATCAAACCGTCCATTTTTCCATCATTTGATCCAATGGTTGGATTTAATCAAGCCTAACTAAATACCATAAGGTTACACACATTCTATAATCCCATATTATGAAGGAAAATACCAAAATGCCCTTAGTGAAAGCCGAAGCACCTCAAGCACCTCAATTGAGCAGCTTACCGGGAACTGTTTTCAACCAGGTTTATTTTTCCATATATTATTCAAATAAACTTAATAATGCCATTTACATTCATTTATTTTCTTTTCTCTTTTCATTTATAGTGCTAAATCCATTAAAATCCGAAGGGGCTGTAAAATGACCATTTTGCCCCCAGTTCACAAAAATTCAACAAATCTCAATTTTGTCCTAACAGCCTTTAAATCACTTCTATGCCTAAAATCAAGTCATATAACATGCATACATATCATTTTCATGCATAAATACATAATAACAACATGTTATAAAGAAAACAAAAATTTCCCCCTAAGTCCCTCTTTAAGGGTTCCAATAGGGTTTAGGTTGAGGTGTTACAGGGATGATAAGTGTGAGACAAGTTTTCAGGCTTTGAAGAACTGTCTTATGAGTGCTCCAGTTTTGGCACTACCTATTGAGACTGGTATGTTTTCCATTTATTATGATGCTTCCAGAATTGGTTTGGGATGTGTATTGATGCAAGATGAGAAGGTGATTGCATATGCATCTCGACAGCTAAAGAAGCACGAGGTGAACTATCCTACACATGACTTAGAGTTAGCGGCAGTTATTTTTGCTTTGAAGATATAGAGATACTATCTCTATGGGGTGAAATGTGAAATATACACTGACCATAAAAGTCTTCAATATCTCTTACAGCAGAAAGAGTTAAACCTACGGTAGAGATGATGGGTAGAGCTATTGAAGGACTATGATTGTCAAATATTTTATCACCCGGGGAAAGCAAATGTAGTAGCAGATGCTTTGAGCCGTAAGTCGATGGGAAGTTTATCACATGTATCGACTACAGAGAGACCTTTGGTATAGGATCTTCAAGAGTTATTTGTTGTGGGACTACAGTTTGATCTGGAGACTAGAGGACAATAGACAGTACTAGTAGCACAGTTTCAGGTGAGACCATTTTTACTCGATGAGATTAAAAGTTCTCAGAATGTCGATCCACAGTTAGTACGGATTAGAGAGTTATTACAGGAGGGGAAAGCTCCGGATTTCATAAATGATGAAGGGGTATTGAAATGTAAAGGGCGGTTATGTGTACCGGATGTGAAGGGGATTCAGAAGCAGATTATGCAAGAGATACATTACTCTTCTTATACAGTGCACCCAGGTACAACAAAAATGTACCATGATTTGAAAGCCCATTACTGGTGGCCAAATATGAAGGGCGATGTAGCTCGATGTGTATCTACCTGTTTAACTTGTCAACAGGTGAAGTTTGAACATCAGAAGCCTTCTGGTTTACTATAGAAGATAGAGTTACTAGAATGGAAATGGGAGTAGATTACCATAGATTTTGTGGTGGGATTACCATGATATCGGAGGGGTTATGATTTAGTATGGGTAATAGTAGACCGTTTGACAAAGTCGACTCACTTTCTTGAAGTGAAGACTACCTATACTACTGCATAATATGCTCAGCTGTACATTGATAAAATTGTGCGATTGCATGGTGTTCCGACAGTGATAATTTCTGACAAGGGTACTCAGTTCACATCCCGATTCTAGCATAAATTTCAGGAAGCACTGGGTACTCAGTTGCATTTTAGTACAACTTTTCACCCTCAGATAGACAGACAATCAAAGCGTACGATTGAAACACTGGAAGATATGTTATGTCTCTATGTTCTAGACTTTAAAGGTAGTTGGGATCAATATTGTCCACTGATAGAGTTTACTTATAATAACAGCTACCATTCCATGATTGGCATGGCACCATATGAGGCATTGTATGGTCGAAAATGTAGATCACCCGTGTGTTGGGTAGAGCCCGGTGAGAAACAGTTGGAGGGGCCGGATTTGATTCGGGAGACAATTGAGAAAGTTCCTTTGATCAAGGATAGAATTAGAGCAACTTTCAGCCAATAGAAAAGCTATGCGGATCCAAAGAGGAGAGATATACAGTTCTCCATAGGTGATAATGTGTTTTTAAAAATATCACTTATGAAAGGTGTGATGAGATTTGGAAGAAAAGGGAAGTTATCCCCTAGGTTTATAGGGCCTTTTGAGATTCTTGATCGGATTGGTAGTGTATCTTATCGGTAGGCCCTCCCGCCAAATTTGAGCCTTGTACACCCGATATTCCACATTTCTTTACTAAGGAAGTATGTGTCAGACCCTTCGCACATCCTTCAGCCATAAGACATTGAAATTGACGAGGAGTTGTCATATGAGAAAATTCCAGTAGAGATAGTAGATCGACAGATTCGTCAACTTCGTAACAAAGAGATTCTGATGGTAAAAGTTTTATGGCGTAACAGGAAAATAGAGGAGTGTACTTGGGAGAATGAGTCAGAGATGAGGAAGAAGTACCCTCAGCTCTTTAGTGACTCGGGTAATTGATTTTGAACCTTGCTAGTTATTAAATTCGAGGATGAATTTATTTGAAGGGGGGTGGAATGTAACACCAAGTCCTAACCGAGTCTAGTATAGTTAAGGACCTTCGAAAATTTCTGTCAATTTATTTGAAATTATTTTGATGTGCTTACATATGTATTTGATGTTTAATTTCTTGTTTGTATAAATAAATAATGTTAATAAAAAATAAACAAATAAAAATAAAATAGCCAAATTAGGTTACAAAAAAATAATAGGACTTTATTGCAAAAGGAAATAAAAATTAGGGATTTAATTGATATTTTATAAGGATCCAATTAAAGCAAAAGTGTAAGAGAAAGGAGTGAATAGTATTTTCAGTCATCATTATTCAATGGAACAAAGTATTGGTGCATTTTAATCAAAGGGATACATGTATAGGTTGCAAAAATTACTTTATGAGAATGAGTGTAGGTGATTGAGTGGAAAAAGTCCACTAACTCATTAAATAATCAAAACAAAATCGGCATGTTCTTCTTCTCCATCCAAAACCGTGAGCCACCAAAAATTTGAAGAGAAAAATTCTTCCTTGTTCGGCCATATGAGAAAAAAATTAATGCTTGGAGTCAATTTTGTTATGCTAAGGTTGAAATTATCATCAATATTTTCCTTATCTTCAAGCATAGCTCAAATTTCATTTTTGTTGGAAGAATTGGGGGAGTTAGGGTTCGGCCACTCCTAGGGAATTTGAAGGTAAGTTAAATTATGGTTGGTTAATGATTTATTTACATTTAAATGTTGGGTTTGAGGATGTATGTGAAGGATTAAACATCTAGTGGGTAGAATTCCATAATGGCCGAATTGAATGGGGAGAATTTGGGAGAAAATGATTTTTGTGCTTTAATGGGACAATTGATTGTATAAATGATGTTAAATAGATGCAATTGATGTTAATTGAATGTTTAAATTGTTGTTGTATTTCAATTTTGGAAGGGACCTTGTAACCGAATTAGGGGATAGGGTTTAGGTGTGAAATTTCTTGCAAATTTCTGCCATTGAATGCTTGAATCTTTAATTGACATGGTGAATTGACATTTGAACCCTTAAATTGAAGAACAACATGAAAGGGAGGAAAACCCCCTTTTGGTCGAATGCCCTAGGTTGGGGGAAACATGAATTGGCTTGGTTTTGGTGAAATTGACTGCTTTAATGTCTAATTGGTAGTTTGAATTGTTTAATTGTAAGTGTAATTGGAAAAATTAAGTTTAGATGACCTAGCCCTCTTTAGGCCGAATTTTATTTGAACTAGGGTAAGGGTTATAAGTTGATTTAGGTGTACAATTTGTTAAATGTGTGTAATGTGTTTGATTGATAGGTATTTGATGCAAATAGGAAGTAATTGGTATGTTTGGAAATGAGTTTGAATTGAGTTTGGGTCTTTATGACCTATAAAGTTTAAAATACTTTGGCATGAAACCTAGGCTTGAACGTAAGCCCAAACTTGCTTTAATATGTTAATATGTATGTGAATTAATGTGTTGTATAAAGAATTTGAGGTTTAATTATGTGTAGCCCAAGTTGGGATTTGGCCGAATGGCCTATGTGTGCAAAAAGGGTGAATTTGTCATTTGATAGGAAATATGACCATTGATTTTGAGTATATGTGTATTTGTTGTGTATTGTGTGTATATGTGGTGATTTGAATCCTTAAGGAGATAATATATATATATATATATATATATATATATATATATAGGCGAGCCTCCTAAGGAAGGGACCAGTTGGGTAGTCGCTGCGACTGTTAGGGGGTCTTCGACTAGCTAGGAGCTACGTGCCTTGGCTAAGCTTTGGAAGTAAATATTTATATACAATTATTGCACATATACATCATATGGCATAACATATGCATTTGAATTGATTTGATACATAAAAACCCTAATTTCATTTGAAATGTCTAATTGGCACCTAAAATGACCTTCCAAACTGACCTAAACTTCCGACTGATATAATTTGCAAACTAGAAAGTATTTTAACCCGATACTTGGCCCAATCCTTATACCTATCTCTAAGATTCAAATCGATACCAAATAGTCTACCCAAATATGCTAATAATATAGAGAACCAGAAACTACCTAAAAATCTTAAATTAGACCTGTAATCTGACATGCCATTTGCGCTAGAGAAACTGGGCCCCGACAGACCCGTTTCTTAACTTTGGCCAGCATGCCTATATGGTACTTGTGACATGAAAATGAGTTGTTATATATGAAATTGAGCTATATATGTGAACCTATATCCATTATATGAGACTTTTTGCATATGATATCATAACAGGGCTACTACGACAGTGTAGCAGGATTATCCGTCGACCATGTGCATACTGGTATCTTATTTGACCCTTACTAGAGAAGGGAGTTATATACTTGACATATTTGGCCCTATTTACCTATTATATCATATGTGATGTGACTCATACTACATGTTACTATCATTTACCATATTTTAAACATTTCATATGCTATATTTATATTTCATCACTTGTTACCACATATTTTCAGTACTACTTATTCTATCCCTTGCTATATTGCTCCTAACCTTTTCAGGTTCCAGATCAGCTTCAATGGTATATAATTGTCATGCATTTTTGTATATAATTACTTACTGAGTATTTTATACTCACCCCAACAGTTTTAAATCCTTTCAGGTGATGGTGAGGTCCGAGATCCATAGGCTACTCTTTCTTCGCCGTTGACATTTTGACATATATATGTAAATATTATAAGTTAATCTTTTATCCAAATTTCTATCTAGTAGCTCCATGATACTATAATCCAAAGTATGAGTATTTAGGTTGATATATATGTATTTATCTATGTGTGTTTGTTGATATAGTTGCCCATTTTGGGTATTATAGTAGGAAAGATAATGATGATGGTTTATGTTGTGAATTGAGAAATATGGATGAGTTGATGATGTGGAGATGGAGTTGAGTTGAGAAATGATATTGGAAGTGTTTAATTGATAAATGGTAAATTGGCATGTTAAAAATACAGAGGAAACTCTGTCGGATTTTTTGGCAGAACATTGGCAAAATGTATATGTATGAGTTTTGGCATGAGATATGATGCTGTAAAATGAATGCACTTGTGTGATATATGAACTATTAGAATGAATAAGGTTTATGAGTATTAGCTAAATTGTATTAGGGGTTCATCGAGGTACTGGTAGCCACAGGCGGATCCCGTACCCTTGGACCGTTACGGCTCCCTAGTTTGGGTTGTGACAGCGACGGTCCTTAGATGCGGGAGATGCCAATGGCAACTAGCACCAGTAGAACCCAGTATCACATGCATAATCTATAACCATCAATTAATTATCCATTTTACTTAGTTACCATTCATTCTGTCATTCTGTAATTATTTCTATAATTTAATGCAATTGGTTGTAACAGTCATTATATCATACCATTTAATCATCACATATCTCATATGATATCATAACATACATATAAATGTTCATATCTAAACTATCCCATACATATCCCATGGAATAGCTGGATTATGAACATCAAAATACAGAATTCAGAATATATACATCAAATGATAGCAAGCAGAAATCCTCGGATGACAGATGATGGGATTCTGCAATCTACTCCTCTCCTGAAATGGTTAAACAAAGAAAAGGTGAGTATATAAGATACTCAATGAATCTATATGCATCATCAAATAATTATTAGGTAATAAATGGAACAATGGTGCCAATAGGTTCAGATAACAATATACAGAATCAATAACAGGTGACAAAATAGTCAATGAACATATCATAAGCTCGGTATCATATGGAAAGACATATAAAAGGATGGACTGTATGAAATCATACAATCTCCAGTAGAATTAGTATGGACCATATGCAAACATACAGTCTCCAGTAATATCCATATTAGTAAGCATAAGATTGATTAGGTCTTATGGCCAGGACCATAACCCTTCCTAGCTAGGGCACCAATAATATAATGTGCACATCGCCGACAGTATTTTCCCACTATCCTGTCAGAGCGGTAGTTCTCTCAAGCCACATTAAGATCAATATAAGAAACAACATATCAATGGACATCATTATGCAACAATGGTATCCTCTATAACAATAAGCTCAATATCAATCAATCAGTTATCAATAGATTTAGTGGCATAGCAATAGATGATATATGAACAATAACAAGTGGTTTGGTAATCAATAAAGACATGGAACAAAAGTTGGCTCGGCAAAGGAAAACAGTAGGCTAATTGGCATGCCAATGTCACTGGCAATGATGGCATTCAAATGGTAGGCCTATGGAATACAAAGCAATAGGCTAAGGCAAAAATAACTAGGCATTTAATCAAACAGTTGGTGGGCACAAATTGACAAGCCAATAGGTTAGGTTTTGGTGCAAGTTTGGCTTGCCCATTTCAATCAACAACAAATCACATTGGCAAAAATACAATAGGTATCAATTAAACAAGATTAAACAACATAAAATGGATCAAATTAGCTAAGCAATTCAAGGCAAAAATCAAAGAAAATGAAGCCATGAATAGTAACAACCCATTCAGCCAAAACAAGAAAGTTTCTTATGAATTCCAATGATCAATCTAAGGTATTAGGCATGTTATTTGATGCATATAAGACTCACCTAAGCCTTCTAAATGCTTTGAAAAATTGATTCTCACCACAATTCTTCAAAGAAGTCAATTAGGGAAACTTTGACAAATCCTGAATTCTACACCAAATTAACCATCAATTAGTTACCTAATGGCTTCCAATTAACATATTCTAACATCAATTAACATTAACTAACACTAATTCATCAAACCCTTTCATACAGCTTCAAACAAGTTAAGCAAATTAGGCATTTTTATCAAAATGCATCAATTGATGCAATCTAACCTAAAACCCATTCAATTCAACCTTAAAATCATCTAATTAAACTATAAAAGAAAACAAACTAATTAGTTACCTAAAATGGATGAAGTAGCTGAAACTTTTCTTCAATTATTCCTTGATATCCTTTGCTCTTCCATACAAATTAATGATGGCAATTGATAGAACTAGGTTGATAGTTAAGATTTCTATAAATTTTCTTAATGAAATTTGATGAAAAGATAAAGAAATGGATGGAAGAAAGGATGGAGAAGGGTTCGGCCAAGACAAGAAAGGGAAGAAGAAGATGAACAAAATGGCTAAGTATTGGCATTTATACTAAAATCATATGGCAAATTACATTTTGGTCCTTAAGTTTCCAAGTAATTAGGTTTTGACCCCAACTTCTTCTGTAATTTATTCTGTCAATTATGTCAGGATTTGGATTCCAATGTGGGGAGTCAATAAGCTTATTTTAATTTTTACATATTTAAAAAAATGGTTTAAGAGTCATTCTGTAACTTCGACGGACCAATTTTCACTATTCACCTTAAAGTTCCTTTTATTTACAATTTTGCTATTAGTTACTTTTTCGGTGTTCCTAAATGTTTTTCACTTCTTTCTTTTTATCAAAATTACTCATGCATTAAAGTGGTCTTTGGTCAGATTCAAAAATTCTTATATTGACCAGACTACTAATTTCTTAGCAGTATTCCCGACACCACCACTTTCCGAAAAAGTAATTAGTTCGCTTTCTAACTGTGTCTCAAAAATTATTTTCCATCATTTCAATGCCTTTAAACCACATACTGAGAGTTAAATCATGCATATATGTTAGGACTTCCTAGGTATTACATTTACAGACAAAAAGTTGACGCAATTGGCATGCCATTATCAATAGCGACGATGGCATTCAAATGGTTGGCCTATGAATTTTTGAGATAGGCATTTTATCGAACACATTGTGTGCAATAATGAAATGACATTTTGGCAAGGTTTTGGTGCAACATTGACATTGCCCCAAATATCAATAACAACACACATTATAAGCAATTCCATATGCATTATATACACATCAATAAACAACATTAAATGGATCAAATTGGCTTAGGAAAAACAAGCCAAAATGAAGCAAAATCAAAGCCAATTTTGCCACTTTAGTGTTCAGCCAATTTGGCCCTTTTGGAGGTGAATTCCAAACTTCAATTTCAAACTTTAGGCATGATATAGGATGTATAAAAGACTCACCTGGCACTCCAAATAAGTTAGCAAAACTGGTTTGCCACCAATTCCTTCAATTTTCCTTAAAGTAGGCAAAATGTGCAATTTTCTTCAATTGAATTTTCTACAAAAAATCAACCATAGAATACTCATCAATTAACTTCCAATTTACTTATTATACACTTAATTTACACATACTAATCTAATTTCAACAATTCATCTCATACAACATAGGTTTAGGGTTTGAAAATTGGGCAAAAATGCTATATGCATCAATTGATGCAATTAAATATATTACCCAATCTAACTAACATCTAATAACCCTAAATCAATCATAAAATCAAACAAAACATCAATTTACCTCAATATAATGCTTTGCCCAAAAATTTCAAGTCCATAGTTTCTTGAATTTTCTTGATTTCTATGGTTGCAAATGGATGGAGGATGAAGAATATGTAGTTTATTTCAAGTTTCCATGGATTTTCCTTAGCAAAGTTGAAGAAAAATCAATGGAAATTGGAGGAAGAAATTTTGGACAAGGAAGAAGAAATGGCCAAAAATTTTCTAACTGTGACTTATATAGTAAGTCAAATTGGCAAATTTTACTTTTGTCCTTAAACTTTCCTTAAATTGTGCTTTTTCCACATTTCCTTCTATAATTTATTTTATCGAATCCGTCGGGATTTGAATTTCAAATTGAATATTCAAACATCTTATTTTTATTTATTCTATATAATAAAAATAGTTTTAGAGCCATTCTGAAATTCAGAGAGTCCAAATTCTACTATACCCCTAAAGTTTCATTTATTTACGGTTTTGCCATCACTTACTATGTCAATGTTCCTAAACATTTTTCACCTCTTTCTTTTTACTATATGTATACATGCATATACATAATAATCATTTACCCCTTAGTCAGAATCAGAAAATCATTTGTCGACCGGACTACTATTTTTGCAGTAGCGATATCGACACCGATAATCTTAGAAAAAGTTTCTTATTTTCGTTCTAGTTGAGTTTCTAAAATTATCTTTAGTTATTTCAATAATTTCAAACTATATACTGAGTACTTTAATCATAAAATCATGGTAAGCTTTTCTAGGGTATTACACAGTTTAAAAAAAGGGAAGGAAGTTTCCAATAGCAACAGACAGATAGAGTCTCTAGAGCAGAACAGAGACAACAATCTAGTAATATGAGGTAAAGAGGACAGGGAAGAAGTAACCCTGGACAGACAATTTATGGGTATTCACAAGGATCCTCTAAACAAATGTTTCAAGCACCTAGCGAACCAGTATACAAGTTCTATGGTAAGAGACATGGAGGAGAATGCAAGAGGCAGACAGGTGCCTACTTGAGATGTGGCCAATAAGGCCATTTTGTTAAAGATTATCCAGTAAGATATGAAAATCATATTACTACTGTGGTTTTATAGCCAACAGTATAGATGAGTCAGACTGGTAATAGATAAGTGATAGGCAGAAGTCAGGGACATAGTAACAGTTAGACTCCTGCTGGGAGAGGACAGGGATGTGTATTCGTAGTAAATCCATAAGAAGTGTAGAAAGTAGACAATACAGTAACATGTATGATTCTAGTAGAGAATGAAATTGCTCAAATGTTGTCTGATTGAGTACCATATACTCTCTTGATTTACCAATGTTTGTACCTAAATTGTATAGGGAAAAGGGATTAAGGATATTGTTAGAGATCTCTACTCCTACATGGGAGAGTATAGAAATAATTTATGAGTATTCGAACTGTGTTGCAGAAATTGAAGATAGATTTCTTGCATGGTAATTTAATTGAATTGCTTGTGTTAGAATTGAGTGTAATTTTGAGGATGGACAAGTTGACAGTTTATTGAGTAGTGAATGATTGTTTTGTAAAGAAAATTAAATTTCAGTCTGAGAAACAAGAGAAGTTTGAATACCTGGGTGATAGATGTGAATCAGGTATCAACTTATTTCGGCAGTTAGGACTTAAAAGATGATAAGGAAGGGATTTCCTACTTATTTGGCCTAATTAGTGGAAACTCAGAAGACTCCGACATGAATTGATCATATTCCTGTTGTCAGATAATTTTTTTATGTAATTCTTAAGGATTAATCAGGGCTGCCTCTGGAAAGGGAAATTGAATTTGAAATTGAAATGTATCTCAGTACAGATCCAATAAATAGTTCCTCCCTATCGGATGACACTCTCAGAATTAAAGGAGTTGAAAGTTCAATTGCAAGAATTACTGGATAAGGAGTTTATAAGACTGAGTAGTTCTCATTAGAGTGCTCCAGTACTGATTGTGAAGAAAAAAAGATATACCCAATTTAGCCTTCAGAACCCAGTATGGACACTATAAATTTCTAGTGTTGCCATTTTATCAGGACCCGGTTTCCCAGACCGCGACGGTCCTAGGGCACGGGAAGTGCTAATGGCGACTGGCACCTATAGGACCCAGTACCATTACACAGTCTATCAACCTCAAAATATTATTCATTTATTATAATTACCATTCATTATATTATCCTGTTATTCATTCTGTTAACCTGTCAATTATTCTGTCCCCATTCTGCAATTGGCTGTCACAAGTATATATTATAATCTTGCATTATCATATAATCAATATATACCATCAATATCATATATAAACAATGTTCATCCCCTAGCTACCCAATACATACCCATGGAGCAACTAGATAATGAACACCAAAATAATATAAATACAGTAATCCAAAAGTATATACATCAGAAAGTCCGTAGCAGGAATCCACAGAGAAACAGATGACTGGATCCTTCAACCTACTCCTTACCTGAAAAGGGTAAACAAACAAAAAAAGTGAGTATGGATGATACTCAGTGAATTTACATGCATCACAATAAATAATATTAGGCAATGGTATCCGTCAAAGGAAATACAGTATACGGAATGGATATCATGGTATAGTAATGCCAAAGAAATAATCAATAGGTTCGGTTACATATGCAAAGACAGACAATGGGATGGACTATATAAAAAAGAAATCATACAATCTCCAGTCAATCAATATCACTGGACCATGTAGGTCACCAGTATCATATAAGGATGATTAGCCCCTATGGCCAGGACCATAAACCCTTCTAGCTAGGGTTCAATACTACAATGTGCATAAGGTCGACAGTATTTCCCCACTACCCTATCGAATCTATAGTTCTGCCAAACCATATCAGGGTCAATAACGAGGGATACCATAAGAAACAATGGCATCTAGATAACAGTCAATCAAATAATAATCATCTCGCTATCAATCAATTCAATATTCAATATGCTCAATTGCAATGTTATATGCAATGTACAATCAATAATAGCAAGTATGGTAATAAGAAAAGATATGAAACAAAAGTTAGTTTGGTGGTCGAAAATGGTAGGTCAATTGGCATGCCAATGTCCCTGACAACAATGGCATTCAATTGGTATGCCTATGACATGCAAACCAATAGGCCAATGGCAAATGAACTTGGCATTTTGTCAAACACTTAGTGGGCATATGTTGGCAAGCCAATAGGTTAGGTTTTGGTGCAAAATTGACTTGCCCATTCAAACCAACAACAAGGTACATTGTCACACAAAGCAAAGGTATCAATAAACACAATTTAAACAACATTAAAATGGATCAAATGGCTAAGGAAAA
>CANXYC010907154.1:0-21710 GCA_948193065.1 Aleurites moluccanus | reverse complement strand
TAATCAAATAGAATGTTAATACTTACCTCTAGCACAAATCTCTCTAAATTTTCTCCTTAGAAATCATTTCACTTTAATTCCTCAATCAATTTCGAATTTCTTCTCCTAAGAAATTCCCCAAATATACAAAAATTAGAGTTTCTCCAAACCAATAATATTCAACATGATTTTCTAAAAATTAATTATCTTAGAGTCTCTATTCTTAATTCCCAACAACAATTTCATTTATTTCCTTAACAAAAACTGCATGTAATTTGTATTAAATTTTCGGAGTTACGGTTCATGAAAGTCTCAACCTCCAAATTACTCCCACATTAATTACCATTAATAGCTTCAGATCACTAGAAATAAATTCTATATACTCAGAATTAATTATCCTAACCCATAAACTTAAATAAATCCAAAGAAAATAGCTTAGGAATTCAAACTGAAATTTCTGCAAATACTACTCAAATCTGATGATTCTGCCTTAATATATACTAATCTAGAAGCCTATTGCATTAATCTGAGTATTAATGCCTTATAATATAAAATGGAATAAATCTGAGAAAAAGATTGAATTTACGAAAGAAGGAAGAAGGGAAAAATCATGAAAATCGTTGCTGAGGGTGCTGGGATTAAATAAGCTACTGCCCCTGAAACACGCCAACCAGCTCGCCAAACTGCCTCAGCAAAACTCCCTCGCCTAAGCCAGTTCGCCATTCCCACTTTGCATTTCCATCTCGCACTTCTAGCTCGCCAAACTTGATCCGGCAATGCTACCTCGCACATGCTGCCTCGCCAGACTCTCCTCGCATATGCCACCTCGGCAATGCTTCTTCGCCTCTTCGCGAACTGCCACTTCACACATTCTCTCTCCGCTTAACGCTTCTTCGCATAATATCACCTCGCCTTAACCTCTTCGCCAAATCCTCTTCGCCAAAACTCTTTGCCTTAGATCTTCGCCAAATCCTCTTCGCCTTAGCTCTTCGCCAAATCCTCTTCGCCAAAGCTCTTAGTCTTAGCTCTTTGCCTTTCCTCTTCGCCATTATGCCACTTCGAGTTGCCATTCCGCAAAAATTCCTCCTCGCATTATGCTGGCTCGCCACAACAAATCCTTCCAAGTTAAATTCCTGCCTGAACCTCCCACACTTAGCCAGCTTGCAAATGAGCTACAATTATCCAAACTTACTAATTCTTCTTATCTCTTAAAATCAACATGAAGGAGCACAACATATCAAAATTTCAAATCAAAATAACCAACACATAGACCGTAGTGACTCTTTAAAAATCACCCAAACTCCTGCCCCAAAATCTACCCGAACAACCCTGATACAAGTCACTCTCCACTGAGATATACTTATCCAAAAATTTAGAAATTTTATAGTCATCGTCACAACATATAAAGGAACATTTTTCATGTTACAACTTCAGCTAATTCTGCCTCATTCATTCCCAGTAATTCCAAACAGACACTGCATCTCTGCAGAAACTCTCAACCAGACCAGCCTTGCTCAAATAGACACAACTCATCACATACAAAGAATTTTGTCAAACTATTTTACAGAATTATAGCTAAAACATAAATTAACAACTTTCATGTTTTACACTTTATTAAATTATATCTTTAAGAATATGAAATGATCATCACAAAATCCTGCAGCAATCCAAACAGAAATCTCTTAAATTCTCAACATCCTCATTAAAATTTTAATAGGTTCTCCAAACATACAAAATCAATAAAAATACTACAAAATGGTAGATATTACACTTCCATACTTGTATTTAATCAATTAAACCTGTGGAACCTTAGAATGAATACAGACCTATTTAGTTAAAAACGGTGCAAATTTGAAATTTGATTTTTGAATTCAAACATATTTGGAGATAAAGAAAATATGGAAGGATAATTGGGATTAAATTTTGCCAACAAACAACTTAATTGAGCGATAAAAATGGGAATTTATGTTTCTTGCTTATTAAACAGAGAAATGAAGACACCGTAAGCATCCATTCCTTTGTTCCAGTTTTGTTTTCTTTCTTTTATGTTTTCTTATTCTTTTAGCCAAGACAATAGTAGCTTGTTTTAGGATTTGTTCTTTTATGTCCTTTCTTTGTATTGGAGGTATTCTAAGCTATCCATACCTAGTAGTATCTCCATTCTCTACTTTGTAATTGCAATGATCAATTGTAATTTTCTTATTTGGTTTATGTATTTGAATTAATTTCAAATTGGAGCGTCGTGGTTGCGAGCATCAATTTGGGAATCAATCTATCTTTGACTAAGATTTCTTTTCCCCTAAATTCTTTAATTTATTTAATTATATTTGTTTGATCATGACGAATATAATTGAATTGTTAAATGTGTTTATGGTTATTAATTATATCATGAACTAAATCTCATTTTCTATGAAATTTAATGGAACCAATTTGATGATACATACTAGGGTTTATATCTTGATACTTTGAATTTAACCAATTTATTAGTTTGTACTTAATCTAAATTATGAGTGTGTGACGAACAATCATATATCGATTTTTATCCAAGAAGACATAGGATATGGATTTAAATCAAGAAAAAAACTAATAAATTATTTGAAGACTATAAATAAGAAACATTGTCTTCATTCAAATTAGGGTTACCTTTCATTTGATAATATAAATTAAATTTTTGGTTGTAAGATATAAAAACATTGCATGTTAAACTAATTAGGGAACTTAACCCTAATTCCATTTATATTTCATTAAAACCCTAAAATAACTACCTTGTTCTTGTGCTCCTTTTTGTTTTGTTTTTTTTTCTTTGTCATTCATTTTTGCACAATTTTACTCATAATTGTTCATTTGTTCACTCATTCAATCAATTGCTTACTCTTTCTCTCTCCCCATTGGCTTACTGACTTCTTTAAGTCTTTCTTTCCCAATCTTTTTCTTTTGCTCACTTACTTACTCACAAGCTCTTTTAATTTTCTTGCAACCAAGCACAAATCTTTGATTAAAGTATATAAGATTTTTCTTTTCTTCCATTTTAATCATTTTAAAATGTGACAACTTTCAATTGCATTTACACCGACCAAGCCTTCAAAAGTAGAGAACAACTTTGGGTGTCCTTATCATTTAAGCTATAATAACCTCGTGCACTTACGAGTATAATCGTAGCCCTATTACTTTTGGGACAGTCATTGTGCTCTATTAGCCAAGGCCAACATTTGTGACTGAGATTCCAAGTTTTCTAAGATTGGCAAGATACTTCAAATGCTTTGTCAAAGATTTTTGTAACATAGCTGGTCCTTTGACTAAATTGACACAAAAGAATGTGAAGTTTTAGCGGTCAAAGGCTTTGAGCAGAGTTTTGAGGACCTTAAAACTCATTTGACTATGAAACTAATGTTAGACCTTTCTTTTTGATTTGGTGGTTATGATGTTTAATGTGATGCTTCAAGGGTTGGCTTAGGGAGTGTTTTAATGCAGAATGGTCAAGTAATTGTTTATGCCTCATACCAACTAAAAAGGCACAAGCAAAATTATACCACTCATGATCTTGAGATGGCAGTTATAGTTTTTGCCTTAAAAATCAAGCATCACTATCTGTATGATAAGACCTGTGAGATCTTTACAGACCATAAAAATCTCAAGCATACCTTTGATTTGCGAGATCTAAATCTTAAGCATAAGAGATGGGTTGAGTAGCTAAAAGATTATAATTGCACCATACAATATCACCTTAGGAAAGCCAATATTATTGCAGATGCATTTAATAGAAAGTCTTCTAGTAGTTTAACTCATATCTATGGTGAGAAGGCCTTTGATTGGTGAGACGCGAGACGCATCAATTAACATATCAAATGGTGCAATTAGATATCTCATTTGGAGCTTTCTTAGCTCAATTCC
Source organism: Aleurites moluccanus (assembly GCA_948193065.1). Lineage (NCBI taxonomy): Eukaryota > Viridiplantae > Streptophyta > Magnoliopsida > Malpighiales > Euphorbiaceae > Aleurites > Aleurites moluccanus. Next base: position 17,840 of record CANXYC010907154.1, on the reverse strand, counting down.
ATGTTAAACTTATTTTATTAGATAGAATAGAGGCTAACCGACGCCAGGATCAAGAGTTGAGTAGAATTATGGATGGTGTTTGTTAAGGTCATAATAAGGAATTTGTGATAGGGGATGATGGTAATACCCATATTTTTGAAATATTTTTAAAAAATATATTTTATTTATAAATAATAATTACTTTATGAATATTTAATTAAAATTATGAATATAAAAGTATTTTTATTTATTTATTATATTTCAAAGAAATAAATATTTAAAAGTAAAAAAAGAAATGTATTTTTCAAAATTAATTTTAATTTTAATTAGTATTATATTATTATGTGTTATTTAATAATTTAATTTTTATACTCATTTATTTAGTTAAATAAATTATTTTAATTATTATTATTATTATTATTATTATAAGAATTTTAAGGATTTTTGGAAATTAAATTTATATTTAAATAATTTTTATTAAATTAGAAAGATATTATTTTTTTAAGTTTTAATATGTTAAAATAAAATAAATTTTATAAGGAATTTATTTACTGTTTATTTATAATTTTTGGATTTAAAATGAATTTTCTATTAATTTTCAAAAAAAAAAAATTTAAGTAGGACCAATCAAAGACTACCACGTGGCCCCATAGTTGGATTTTAAGAGAGCCAATGGAGGGGGTCGACTCCCCATTTCGATAAATGAAAATATATATGGGTTGAATTGCACAAAAAAAAATTATTATGGATATTATGTATGTTTATGGATAATTATGTGTAATGTGATACTTTATGTAAATATAATAAATGGCATACATGTTAAATTAATATTTATCAGCTCATTGAGTAGAACGCTCACCCCAGTTCAAATATTTTTCTCCAGGTTCCGAGTTGAGATCACAAAGATTAAGTTTTTAAGTTGAGTATTCCTGCCTTCTATTCCTCAGGCTGTAGAATTATTTCATTTTATTATGTAATTAATTCATTCCATTGTATTTAAATCTCTAGAGCTCCGCATTGTTATACTTAGTGTTAGAATTATGGTCGTAATTCTGTTGTTACTCTAGTAAGCATAAATTTTTAATTGATTATGTTAAATGCATGATGTCAGCCCTGAATGGCTAAGTAATGGTATTAAGTTATGGAGATTATATTTGACAGGCGGGCTCATAGTACTTGTTTGTGGCAGTTACAACTGTCATATTACAGTTTTGTTGTGCAGTGGTAAATCAGGTTTACTACGTGTAACACCTCAGACTGTAGTACAATAGACAATAAGGAAGTAGCGAATTATAGTGATAGAATGATGTTAATTAAAGAATAAATATGCTAAAAAAATAGCTATTGAGGAATTCAAAAGAAATTTAAGAATAATTGTTACAGAAGAATTTTAAAAATGATAAATGACAGAATTATCTGTAAAGAATTTTTAAATATTTTTAAAAAAGTTTTTACATAAATTAATTGATGATATTTAGAATTAAGATTTTAAAATATTGAGAAAAAATAATTTGAGATTCAATATGAAGTTAGAGAGACAAATGGATAGTAAAGAGATGGAACTGATAAGAATAATCTAACTTTTGGAGGAATTTGTCGGTAGACGATTTTTAATTATTTTTTTATAGTAATTTGTGCAAATTTCTTTTACATGATTTAATTTTGATGGATTATGGATTAATTAAAAATAAATTAAAGTATATATGATATTTAAGGTGAGTGAAAATGGATACAAAATAAGAGAGGAATTAAAAGACATAAATTGTCAATTTTCGGAGCTTTGCCGAAACGGGTTCGATATAAAAAATTTGTAGCTACAGAGGTTGAATGATTAAGTTGAATTGAGGTACTAATGATATTATAAGGTTCCATAGGACTTGAATGTCAATAATTTAAAGAATTAATTGAAAAGAATTAAAAAGAATTATGGTAGCAATTATAATTAAGAAAAATTATGGGCAAAATGTGCAATTATCAAAAGTTATGGGACCCACAATAAAATATTATTTTTAGTATTAAAATTCTGGAGAATACCTCTAAGAATGGCTGTCCAAGTGTGTGAAAGGAAGGAAATTTGAATAAAATTTTTTATGTTAATTGGATAGGAAATGTACAAGTGTATAAGACCTAGAATTTTCTACACAATTCTTATCTCTTTGACTTTAGTGTATAAAAGAGAAGAGGTGGCTGCCATATTCAGGAGTTTTGGCTGAACCATTTGAGAGAAAAAACCAAAAATACTCTTCCATCTCTTCCAAAGAAACCAACCAAACTAGATAAGAAATTGATGGGAGAAAGAAGTGTGAAGAAGGAAAGTTGAAGGAAAGTAAGTCAAATTATTTTGGGAAAGAAAAAGAGAAAGAAAAGAATCATCTAAATGCAAGGTAATAATTCTAAACTTATTTTTTAACTGTATTTAAGAGTACTATGGTTTAATTTAGTAGAGAATTGATTAAATTGAGCTAAGAAAGATACAAATGAATTAGGGTTTATATGGATTCTGAAATCTATGTTAAGGCAATAGATTGTAGTTCAAATTCTGAATTTTTAATGACTGAATTTGAGGTTAGTCAAAAAATAAAAGTTGTAGATAAATATGTGAATTAGATTTATGTAAAAGTAATTTCTAAAATTCAAAGTGAGGAAAGAGTTATTAGGAAAAAACCATGACTGACTCAGAATCAGGATTTCAGGAAATTTGCTACTGTATTTTTATTGTACAAAATGTTAGAGGTAGAATTAGAAGAAGTATTCAACCTGAAAAGTGTTAAATTATATCTTATCTATAGGATTGTAAAAGTGTTTTTAAATTTGATTTGTGGTTTATGAGATATTGGGTCCTAAGTATCACCTGCCAGAATTGACTGGTAAACAGAATATAGGCTACAACATTCTATTAATATGAGGACCTTAGATTCTGAATTAGAGAAAGTGTAAAACATAAAAGATGATCATTTATATGTTATCTAAATTTATATAAAATGGCTTTGTAATTGGATGAACACGGAATAAATTATAGGCATGAAAACAGGATTTATTCTGATAGAGATTTCAGGACTGTAGGTTAAGTTTGAAAATTTACTAATAATTGTACAGTGATCAAAATAATTTGAAATTTGTATGTTATAATATTAAGTATCTAGAGTAAATAGAAAAAATAATCAAAGTAATTTGACAAGTATAGATTGAGTTATAGGGCAAAGAGTAAAGGCTACTAGAATATGGTGACAGGGCAGAATAACACTAGTTGTAAGGCTAAGTTAAAATTGACACTATAAATTGTGTAATAGTGAAAATAAGGTGAATTTTAGATTTGTTAGAACATGATATGTCTAGTTTAAGTAGGAATAAGAATTGAAGTAAATGGATAAATGTAGAGAGAGATATGAGTAATGAAACATAGGCTGCCAGTAAAGATTCTTTATAGGCAAAACCTAAAACTTGGAAATTTGAGGAATTTTTATTAATATAAGTATAAATAATGTAATTTTATGTTAAATAGTATCTAAATTAATATTAATTAAATATGTAGATTCAAGAATGAATAAAGGACTTATGAGAACTGAAAAATACAAAGAAATAGAACTAAGGAAAAGGAATGGAAATGTGAAGTGCTCAGTGAGGTGAGTAATATACATACTATTTTACTTGGTATTACTTTCAAATTAAATTATTGAAATTGCCATGAAATTCTATTGTTAGCCAAAAATATCAATCGTATGATCCATGATTAATTTCATGCCCTTTTTATAATCCCAAATGATTCCTTTAAATGAATTTATATGATTGGCCTAATTTTTTATGTATCAAACCCTTTGAAGTGCTTAAGTTATTTTTGATACCTAATGATTAAGTACTATATGTATGATATTAATGAAATGACAGAAATTTTAATGACATTGTGCACAGTGGTTTAATGATCCAAGCTAGGATGGGATTAAGGTCCTAGTCATACGGTCTAATCAACCGTATGAGTAAATAGCATGCTACCAAATTGTAGCCTCTGCTTAAATGGTCAATAATAATTCTGTCATTTTTATAATTATATGATATGATATGTATCTTTAATACTAATGTGAAGATATAGATAGCTGAACCTACATGTTGAATGACCCTATTGTTATTATATACTTTATATATATACATGCTATCATTATCTTCCTTGTGAGCAATTCCCTTACCTAGCCTCACGAGTAAGATAATATGTGTATTATTCACTGAGTATTATTATACTCACTTCGTAATTATTTATTATTTTTTAAGAACAAAGTTGTTGTGGTGGCTATTTCCCAAGTCATCAATTTCTCCGACTTGGGACGTAAAAAAAACTCCAATATAATTATTTGTTTTGAGGAATCATATTTATATACTCTTAGAGCTCCATAGTACTATTGGGTAAGTGGTTGTGAGTATATATTGATGCTTTGTTTAATGAAAGTTACAAATGAAATGAAATACAAATGATGTGAATAAATTAATGAAGTAAAGATTATAGAAGTGCTATGAATGTTAAAATGTAATTATGACTTCGTATGCATATATAGAACTGTGGAGTTGAGGTTATAAGGATGGTGAAAATATTGAGAGTGTAATTTTTATGCAAATTGTGTAATATGATAAATATGTCATGGGATTAGATTAAAAATACAAGGAAAATCCAGATAAAATTTCTGTAAAAGTAATAATTGTCAAGTAGAATTTAAATATTAAAGAATGATTTTAAGTTTGAATGATTGATGATTGACGTGTTTAAACGGTTCTATGGGTTTTTAGTGACTTTAGGTTTACCTGTGCCCTAAGACCATCGCGGACCATAAATGGGATGTGACACTATGGGTTCCAGAAACCTTATACTTTTCCGTTCCCTAGTATCGGTCACGTGCCCAATAGAATCGGGTCGTGACAATGGTATCCTCAGATATGGTTCTAGATTGTGTGTTCCTAGAGTTGATGGGTTAATGGATGAAATTATGAAGGAAGCACACAATTCAACTTACATAGTGCATCCAAGTTCAACTAAGATATATTATGATATGAGAGAGTTCCATTGGTAGTTTGAAATGAAGAAACAGATTACACAATTTATGGCTAGTTGCTTAACTTGCCAACAAGTAAAGGCAGAACATCATAAACCATATAGTTTGCTTAAATAATTGAAAATTTCTCAGTGGAAGTGGGAGGATATTGCAACAGACTTTATTATTGGTTTGCCATATCTTTAAAAGGGGTATGATTCTATTTGGGTAACTGTTGATAAGCTAACAAAATTTGCTCATTTTTCGGCTGTGAAAACTACTTATGACATCTCTCGTTTGGCCCAGCCATATATATTTGAGATAGTTAAACTTTATAGGGTTCTAGTCTCTATTGTGTCTGATCATAGTTCTCAGTTTACATCTCAATTATGGAATAAACTCTATGAAGTTTTGGAAACTCGATGGCATTTCAGTACCGCCTTTCACCCTGAGACAGATGGGAATTCTGAGAGGACTATTCATACTTTGAAAGATATGTTATGTGCATGTGTGATGGATGTTGGTAGTAGTTGGGATGACCATTTGCACTTAGTGGAGTTTGCCTATAATAATGGTTAGCCAACATTGAGATGGCGCCTTACGAGGCTCTTTATGGACGAATGAGTAGAACTTATGTATGTTAGGATGAGGTCAGAGAGAGATGACTTACTATGCCAGAATTATTGTAGCAAACATCGGATAAGGTTCGTTTAATTCGAGATAGGCTTTTGATAACTTTGAGTTGACTAAAAAGTTACGTCGATCCTAAGCATAGAGATGTAAATTTCTTTGTTGGTGATCATGTGTTTTTGAGGGTTTCTCCTATGAAGGAAGTCATGAGATTTTGAAAAAAAGGAAAATTAAGTCCTCACTACGTTGAACTGTTTGATATCATTGAGAAGGTTAGAGAGATGGCTTATCATTTAGCTCTTCACCTAGCTTTTCACATGTACATCTGGTGTTCTATGTCTCCATTTTAAAAAAATACATATCAGACCCATCACATGTCTTACATCCCAACTATACAATTTAGAGGTGACCTTTCCTATGAGGAACAACCAGTAAAGATTTTGGATCATCATATTAGGAATCTTTACTTTAGGGTGATTCTTTTAGTTAAAGTCTTATAGCATAATTACTCCAGTAGTAAAGCAATGTGGGAGACAGGATCTGAAATGCTAGCCAAATATCCTCATTTGTTTAATTCTTCAGGTTAGAATTTTTATCTATGAGATTAGTTGTTAAATATTGTTTATTTCAAATTTAGGGACCAAATTTTTATAAGACATAAAGAATATGATATCTCTAAATATGAATCTGAATTTTTAATATTTAAGTTTTTAAATTATTTTGAAAATCTAGTTTTAAATATTATTTGCAAATATATTAAAAAATCTAAATTTAGATATTCTAGTAATTAAAAAAAAATATGGTGCCAAAAATATATATTTTATATTCCAATTTATTTAAAAATGGTTACAACTGTAAAACTCTAATATATATTACAGTTTACCCTGATTTTAAGTTTTTCACTTTTTATTAAATAGTAGACACGTTCTATTCTTAATAAACATCAGACATGTCCTATTCCTAATAAACATCAGATACCTTTATTTATGTTTCTTTTGAATCACTGAATATAATCCTTTTCCTAAAAAAGATTGATATGTATTCTTCATCATTATTGATGCTCACAAATAAAAGTCAGATTCATATTTGTTGGATTAATTCTTATCATCTGAAACAATAATCAAGAATTCTAGTTGATTTCCTTGTCTTTTATGCTGTGTACATTGGCTAATAAGGTAAATTGATAATCAATTCTTAATATTTTTATTTATTTATTTATGTTTTGTCTTATATGAAAAGGAAGAGGAGATTTCATTCTCCTACTAACTTTCTTCATGTTGGTGGGTTGTTTTTGGTTCTCTTGCCAACTTTCCTCATGTCGCTAACTTTCCTCATGTTGGTGGGTTGTTTTTGGTTCTCTTGCCAACTTTCCTCATGTCCATTGAATAAAAAGAACATCTTTCAGTTAGTGGCCATATTTGCTTTGAAATTTTGTCCCTATATATACTAATTTTGTTTTATTGTTATTATTTTGTTCTAGACCAAAATTATAAATATAGGTGCCATCTCTTTAATTAATTGTGTTTATCAAATTCAGTGTTCACCAGGATTTTTTTTTTTTTTTTTTAAATATATTTGCCCAAGATATGTGTGGGGTAGTTTATCAAATTTAGTTTAATATAAGATGTAATTTAAGAAGTAAGCTTTATTAAAAATGGTCCCCTAAGTTCTTTCTTATCCTACACAGTTTATTTAATTATGTAGATAAATAATTACATCTTTCGCTTTGAACACTTAAACTGATTATGATGTCCTATTAATTGTATAGAGGATCCTAATCTTCCTTGAGTCAGTTAAAGTTGTCTGTTTTTGTACTTGGAGCTAGTTTTACTCTGGAGTTTCAAGTGAGTGGTAATCATAGTACACAACGCCTATATTTTATCCTCTTTAATATTTCTTAGCATGTAAAGATTTACATAAATAAGAATTTGACAGAAATTTTCTTATTTTTAATATTTGAAAAAAATGCTTCTTATTTTAACATAGATTCTGAGCAAATAAATTTTATGGTTTGATTATATTTATTTTTGTGACATTAAATTAAAGTTTGTTAAACATTATGTGCATTAGAGCAACTAAAGTTGTTGGGAACAAGCCTTTGAGTTGTCAATAATTTATCTGTTATTCTGAATCTATAGTTTTATTGTTTGTAAAGTTATAAATACTTTGAATTATTATTATTATGACTATTACTTCTTATTTTCATGGGATTTGAATGATGATTTCTAAATTATTAAACTTCAAACTGTTGAAATTTGCTTTCTATGTAATATATTCGAAATATTGTTTCTAATATTTGATTTTCCTTTGTGATCTGATTTGTGAATAATATATTAATTTTTATTAAATTGAGCTTTGATGTTTAAATCGATATTTTGTATCCAGTAATTTGTATTATATCTGTTATTTGGCCCCATTGTATGGATTATCATCACAATAGGATTGCATTTAATTGTCTAGCATCATAAATTTATTATGTTTCATTAGAGTCATATATTGATAACTGTGGAGAACGAGATCTAATGTGATTATTTGTTATTTGGTAGCACGCTTACAATTTGATATTTGGTGATGTGGACTATCATCATCCTGGTGTATTATATTAAAAAAAATTATTTATTTTAAAATTACTATTTGGTTGAATAATTGAAAACTTATTTGAAATGCTTTGATTATTGAATGATTGGATTTTTACTTTGAAAATTCGTTATTGATTTGAATAATGAAAAGGGATTTTTTAGCTGTTTAAAATATCAACATGTTTTGAAACACTAAATAATTGTATGGTCCCATTATATTGTGTGCTATAATTGTCATCACAATAGGATTGCATTTAATTGTCTAGCATCATAAATTTATTATGTTTCATTATAGTCATATATTGATAACTGTGGAGAACGAGATCTAATGTGATTATTTGTTATTTGGTAGCACGCTTACAATTTGATATTTGGTGATGTGGACTATCATCATCCTGGTGGACTATATAAAAAAAAATTATTTATTTTAAAATTGCTATTTGGTTGAATAATTGAAAACTTATTTGAAATGCTTTGATTATTGAATGATTGGATTTCTACTTTCAAAATTCGTTATTGATTTGAATAATTAAAAGGGATTTTTTAGCTGTTTAAAATATCAACATGTTTTGAAACACTAAATAATTATTAAGAAAATAATTCGAGTATTTGTATGGTCCCATTCTATTGTGTGCTATAATTGTCATCACTAAACAATTGCTCATACCAAATCTGCTATTTTTTTCATATAATTAAATAATTATAGCTGGTCCAATTTTCAGTTGTAGTTTTTTGAAGGTTTAGTTGATCGTTTTTAACATTCATTGAGTATGCCCAAATTCTATTTTCTCGGGCTAAATTTTAATATTATTATTTTAGACCATTGTATTTAATTCAATTCTATAGAGATTTCGCAAGTTTATAGTTGTGATTTTAGTTTGTATTATGTTATTCTTTAAAAATTTATATATTTTATTCAGCCTTGCATAATTAAGTTAGTCTTAATTGTGTGTTGGTCACAGTGTTAAATTAGATCATGACAATAATATGCTCTCTTTTTTGCACAAAAACTAATTTCTCATTTTGTTTTTGTCTAAAACAGAATATTAGAATGATTAAATTGTCAATATTTAGTTAGTGCATATGAAAAAATATAAACCATTCGTCCATTTTATTAAAACAATTGAATATTAGGCACTATATTTGATTATTCTTAATATCAATGAATGCTTATTTTATATTATTATTTTTATAATTTATTTTGTTGATGTATTTATTACTATATTGCAATCACTAATATCACAATAGAAAAATTTATTTTTAACGAAACATTTCTAAATTTATAATAAATAAATCTCCATGTAACAAATTATTGAAAACATAAATGATTATAATGGCAAAAATTATAAATTATATTGTGGAAACCAATTTTATTATTCTTACATATGATTTTTTTATGGAGAATAATTTTACCATAATTATATATATATATATATATATATATATATATATATATATATATATATATATATATATTTTGTGGGGAATAAAATTTTCCACAAGAAGTAGTTTTTTGTGGTGCCCATTATATTTTATGTGGCAAAAAATTACTTCAAATTGTTATAATTTTTAAGCGATTATAAATTTAGTTGTAAAATTTTTTGCCACTTTTTTTCATAAATAGTGGCAAAATCAACTTTGCTTCTAAATTTAATATTCTTTTATAGCAAAATCAATTTCGCCACTAAACCTAACATTCTTTTGTTGCGAAAAAAATTTTCGCAAAGATTTTTTTAGTGGCGAGAGAATATTTCGCCACAAAATATATATTTTAGTGGCGGCTTTTTAAGTCCCTACTTAAACATTTAGTGTCGTGTTTTTAGTGGCCAACTAGTGGCAAAATAACATTTCGCTGCAAATTCTTTTTGTGGTGAATTTTGGATATTCTATGGCAAAAATATTTTCCATAAAAAGTGTAATTTATTTATTGTTCACTATATTAACCAAGTAAAATATATATAATAATCCAATAAATTATTTTAACTAATTTAAATAATTACTCTGCAATTAAATTTTTAATATTTACCTCAAATTAATTCTTAATTAATAATTATACATTAATTAATATTTCAATAATTAATCACCTCTAAACTATTTGTAACTATCACCTTAATCATAATACTATCCGAAAAAATTATCCATCATACTTTAATAATTTATCTTAATTTAATTTAATTTATTCACCTAATTTAAAGTCTATTTTATTTTATTTACTGCATAATTATTTAATTTTCGGTATCTAATTTTTGTAAATATTATTTTAATAAATTCTATAATTACTCTAAATTAATTATATCAATTTATTTATTTAATTTATTCATAGTCTTAATTTATTTACTCTGTAAATATTCTAATACCAAAGTCCAAACTTAATATTTTTCACAATCTAACTCTAATATATACTCTAAATAATTTAATAAAAATTATAAAATAGCTAGAAACTATTTACTTTCAATTACCAGAAAAAGACCTGAATTTTCTGTTTTCCAGTTCAGGCTTTGATTACCAATGGAAGCAAACTAGGTACAATTGAAAAGCTTGAATCGAGGGGAGTCTAGGAAAGCAAGAATCTGCAGCTAAGACCATCGAAAATAGCCAGAATTTGCCAAAAAAAGTTTTTGGCCATTCTGACTTCTAAGAGTGCATCCGACGGTGTCCAGCTTTGTCCTGCGATGAGCTTCCTCTGGTAGAATCACTGGTGGCTGTTGGACCTCCCTGTGCCACGCGTGAGGTAATCTGTAGACCGAACAACCCTCCTCCAGCCTTAGTAGTTGTTTCCGTTCTCTCTCTATTGGCTATTCTTCTTCCCCATATATGCAATATATAATAATAATAATAATAATAAATTTAAAAATACAAAGAATATTCTTAATTTATTCTTTCTCTTTAAAAATTAAATAAAAAAAATATAATAATTAAAAATATGAAAAATATTTCTTTGAATATTCCTTTCATTAAAGAATTTAATTTAATTAATTAATTAATTAAATAATACAATAATTTCTAAATTTCTAAAAATTAAAATCAAGTCTTAAAATATTTTCTTTAAACACCATTATTTATATTTGTGACTCTAAATATAATTTTATTAAAATAAATATTTTATTAAATAAATATGAAAATTCTTTAAACTTTAATTTAAAATAATATAAACCTATAAAATATTTTATATTCATCATTAAATATTCTTAATATAATTATAAATTCTCATAAAATAAAATTTTAAAATAATTAAAATTTTGAAAAATCCAAAGTATTACAAAAAATATATTTTTTATTAATTAATATATTTGAGATACATGTAATGCTCAATTTTATGATTGAATTTTTTTTACTGATTGAATGCTTTTGTTTTTATATTAATTTTAAGTATTTTTACTATAGTTATTTTATTAGAAATTAATACTTAGGAAGTTAAGTATTTTGATGAATTATAAATGAATTTCAAAACTCGAGTTTGAGCTTACTTTAATTATAATTTATTAACGAATCAAATTTAAATATGATTTTTAAATTTAAACTCAGGCTCAAAAAATATTGAGCTGATTCTGAATAAGTTAAAAATTTACTTAGCTCGATTACAATTTTACATATAAATTACAGAACTAGAATGTTAATTAATGATATACAAATCTTGTTATTTTCCCTCTTGTAATTATTTAGAAAATACCCTAAAATGACATTATTTATAACGCTTTTTGCAAAAATGACATCCATTTTTGAAAGTTTTTAGTTCGGATAAAATACTTTTTAATCCATGAGATTTAACAAAATTAATTAAGTGGTTTATGTATTTTCAAAATTAGCTATTGGGTCCCTAATAATTAATTTTGTCATAATAATTAGTCCCTTCGACTTTTTTTTTTCTCAATTTTTCTGTTAAAAAGTTAAAAAAAAATTAAAAAATAAAATAATTATATTCCCAAAATGCCCTCATCCCCAACCTCTATATTTTTCCTTCATTTTTTTTATATTTTCCTTTATTTTCTTTCCCATTTTCTTTCATTTTCTTTCATTTTCCTTCATTTTCTTTCCATTTTCCTCTGTAGAAAACTTTCCTTCAAATATTTTCTTACTTTTCTTTGCTTTATGAAGTGTTTTTCTTTCTTTTTTCATTTTTTATTAATTAGTTAATAAATTAATTAATTGTGTAAAGTTTGGTTTGTTGAAATTGAATGAAGGAAACTGTGTGTGGGTATTGTGATTGGTGGAATTATATGGAGGATGAAGGGTTTGAAAGTGATAAAAAGTGAAAAAAAAATTAATGGAGGGTTTAATGGAATAGCATAAAATAGAAAGTTTGATGAAAAATAAGGAGTATTTTCATCTTTTTTACGGTATTTAACGGTCAAAATGGACAGAGATGCCATTTTACTGATGAAATCAAATATTATGAATCTAATAGCTATTTTTTGAAAATATAGGGACCATTTCATTAATTTTGCCTAACCTCATGGATTAAATAGTATTTTACCCTTTTAATTTTGAGACTCCCTCCTTTTTTAGGACAACTTTACACCCACATTAAGTGAAATGACTTTTTAGCTACCCTCTAACATCTGAGAGATTCTCTTTGTAAGTTTATTTCTACTTCAGACTCATTCATTTAAACCATAAGTTTCTATTTATTTATATTTTTCTTCTTTATGTTTAAATACCAGTCAAAATCTATTTAAAAGTCAATTGAAGTCAGTTTAAAAAGTCAAAATTAGTCGAATTAATCCCAGAATTAGTTAAAATCAATTTAAAAATCTCGGATCTGAGTACTTTTCCAATGTACTGACTATTTTTAACTTTTGACGACTAAATTATAAAGTCAAAGTCATTTGAAAATTAGTTGAATAAGTCGAAATTGAGTTGGAATCAGTAAAAATTAGTCAACATTTAAACATTTTATTTGCATGTTTTCGAGAATATTTATGGTGGAAATAAATGCATGTTTCTACTTAAAAATTGGGTATTATTGATAAGTCGCCTCATTTTACTCTTGAAAATCATTTTATCCAGGGAGATGGAGGTTATAAATAACTTCCTCTTTTCTTTCTTTCTACTCCATCACCTGAATATCCTCTAATCCTTGACTTGTAGTCTTCCCATGGCCTGTCACAATCTATCTCTTATCTATAGCGACTGTTTACAGTCAATTTACCTCTGCGTGTTAGTAATGTAGTAACGCATCCTCAGATGGATGTTTCTTACCCAGTGTTTTGTTTTGCTTCTCTTGCACTCCATTTTTTTAAATGGGTATAACATGTTTCTTAATTTCTGCCATTAAGTGCATCTTAGAGGCATTTTCATATTTATCACTAGCTTTTAGTATTATTGTCCTTAATCTTAGGACAAATTGCCTCTATTTAGGATAGTTTTATCATCTCATGTAATCTTGTATTTTTATAATTTGTCATCTCATGAAGAGCTAAAATATGGACAGTTTGTCATCTAATGTAATGCTCATTTAATAATAATAAAGGTTGATATTTATCACAATAATCTTGTCTTTCAATTTTACTTTATTGCAATTTAATGTAAATGCCCAAAATTTGAACTTTTCGACTCAATTATGAACTTTTCTAACTATTCAAAAATAATATTAAAGTCAAATTCAATAGAAATTTAGTCAAAAACAGTAGAAACTTAGTTCAAGACAACACAAAATTAGTCGAAGTTAGAAGAAACTTAGTCTTAAAATTAAAAAAAATTGAGTTTAGACTTAATTTCGACTCATTATGTCATTATGAGATATATGTTTGTTAAAATCTGAAATCTGACTTGTTTTTTATTAATTTTGAATTAGCCAAAATTAGTTGAAAAGTTATCGAATTCAGTTGAAAAGTAGTCGAAGTGAGTTGATATTTAGTGGAAGCTAATTGAAAGTTTGACTAATTTTTTTTGTTGCAGATTTTCTACTGACAAGTGATGATTTTACAATGGCCATATTTAAGACCATATTTAATGAAGACCAGTGAATATTAACTGCAAGGAGCGACAATCAAGGGATTTGGAGGTTATAAATGACTCATCTTCTTCCCTATGTATTCCATTCTTTCAGTCTCTCTTATCCTTTTAAAGTCTTCCTTTTGCCCATGACCTATGACGTGACAAATCATTATCATTTCTGTTGTAATGCGACTGTTCGTAGTCAATTTACCTCTATGTATGTGTCATCCATGATGAAAAAGCTATCAATTTTTTACCATACGACTATTTGTGTTTGTCATCCATATACAAATGTAAAGCTTGATAATTTTTATTTATTGTTCTTCATTATTTATCATGAAGCAGGAGACTAACATTAATAATTTTCTCTGGTCCTGATTTGGGCCAATGGACTAAATTAATAATTTCAATAAATTAATAAGATAATACTTTTTTAAAAATCTATACATAATTATATAGTCCCATTTATATTATAAATTAATAATTTATCATTAATAATTTATCAATATTATATATATAATAAACTATGATACTTTATTAAAATATGAGTCTATTGTTACTTATTTTTTATTGAAATTTAAATATAGTTGGATCTAATCTCTAATTTTTCTTATTACATTTAGAAGTTTTAAGGTTGAACGCTCGAATTATAATAAAAACTTATGAAATGTTGTTGATACTTTGAATGTGTTCTCATTGTTGTAGTTAATCCTTATCTTTTATTTACTATTTACTTGTTATATATATTTACTTGTTATATATATTGTTATCTAATATTATTGTTAGAGTTCCTCTTCAATGTAATCAAGTCTCTCTTATAAGAATATATATATTATTGTACCATTATACATGTGATATATGAAAAATATTCTTCCTTCATTAACTTGTATATGGTATTAGACGCCTAATACCTCCAACAATTATTATTTTCATTTTCAATCATGTCTTTTTCTTCTTTGACCGAGCACCAAACAACTAACAGTTCTGCTGTTACTCCAGCCATTATTCACAAACTCGCTGCTATCTTCTACCTCCACTCATCAATCCTTTTCTATCAAACTAACCATTAAAAATTATCTTGCATGGAAGACGGAGTTTATACCACTTTTTAACAATAAAAAGCTTAATGCTTTATAAATGCTTTTATTGATGGATCTTCTCCTGCCCCGCCACAAAAAATCCTATTCGAGACTTCTCCCTCGGTTGAGATTAACAATCCTGCCTATGAAATCTGGTTCCAAAGATATCAAATGCTCCATTCATGGCTACTTTCATCCATAACAGAAGAAATTTTCCCATATGTAAGTGGCCTTTCAACATCCTATGAGGTTTGGACAACCCTAGCAAAGGCCTTTGGTTTTGTATCTCAGAATCGACAATTGCAATTGAACATTGAGTTGCAGGAATTAAAGAAACATGATATGTCTGCTTGTGATTATCTTCAGAAAGCCAATCATTGGCTGATGAACTCAAGACAACTGGACAGGAGGTAACTATTGCTGAGTTCAATGCTATTGTCTACTGGAATATTGGGAGTGATTATCATAGTATTACTACTACTTTAAACCTTCATCCTAAGCCTGTCCCATTCTATGAGTAGCATGGGCAACTCACTGCTCATGAAATTTTACTTAAAAGTGTGACAAAACCACTCCTATCTAATACTGTTGTTTGCCAACCTCCATCTCCAAATTCAACTCCATAATCTTTACCTCAAGCTGTTGTTTCTTCTAATAGACAGCTTGTTCAGAATCCACGATGTCAACATGGACCATGCCAAATATGTGGTTTGAAAAACCACACTATCAATCGCTGTAAAAGGAGATATACACCACACAACATAAATAAGTTTTCAGCTAATCATGTTTACTATGGGCAAAATCATAATGGTGAGTTTTGGTATCCAGATATAGGGGCTAATTCCCATCTTATTCCTGATTTAAGTAACTTGAGCATGAGTCATAAATATAAGGGCATGAACCAAGTTCATGTAGGTAACGACCATGGGTTACAAATATCAAATTCTAGTACGATTTCTATTCCCTCTCCATATGGCTTGTTAACAATGCATAATGTCTTTCATGTACCTCAAATAGTTAAAAACTTAATTTCTGTATAAAAATTTACTAATGACAATAATTGCTTTTTCGAGTTTTGGCCTAACCAATTTATTGTTAAAGATCAGGTAACTCGAAGACCTCTTCTACGTGGAACAAGTAAAAAAGGCTTGTATACTCTTTGACTCCCTTCGCATAGGAAGCAAGCTTTTCTGAATGAGAAATCTTCGGTCAATGATTGGCATAGCCTTTCATCTACTGATAGATGGACAATCAAAATGTACAATTCAAAAACTGTAAGATATGCTCTGTTTGTGTGTGGTGGACTTTAAAGGGAATTGGGATCAATACTTGACTTTAATTGAATTTTTCAACAACAATAGCTATCATTCGACTATTGGCATGATGTCATATGAAACATTGTATGGTAGGAAATGTAGATCTCCTATGTGTTGGGTGGAACCAGAGGAAAAACAATTAGAAGGCCCTAATTTGATCAAAGAAAACTATGGAGAATATCCATATTATTCAAGAAAGGATGACAACAGTTTTTAGCTAACAAAAGAGTTATGCAAACTTGAAGAGAAAAGATGTCCATTTTG
Source organism: Aleurites moluccanus (assembly GCA_948193065.1). Lineage (NCBI taxonomy): Eukaryota > Viridiplantae > Streptophyta > Magnoliopsida > Malpighiales > Euphorbiaceae > Aleurites > Aleurites moluccanus. The sequence goes on along the minus strand of CANXYC010907154.1, from coordinate 1,041 downwards.
CTATAGGTGATCATGTGTTTATAAAGATTTCACCTATGAAAGGTGTCATGAGATTTGGCAAGACAGGGAAGTTATTACCCAAATATCTCGGGCTATTTAAGATATTAGAGAAGGTCAGCAATGTATCTTATCGGTTAGCACTCCCATCTAACTTAGCCACTTTCATCCAATATTTCATGTTTCCATCCTGTGTAAATATGTGTTTGATCCATCATATATCCTAGAACCATAAGTCATTGAGGTTAAAGAAGACTTGACTTATGAAGAGACACAGTGAAGATAATATATCAACAAGTCAAGCGATTACGTAATAAAGAGATCCCAATGGTTAAAGTGTTATGGAAGAATCAAGCAATGGATGAATGTACCTGGGAGAGTGAGCAAGACATGAGAATAAGATATTCGTTCTTATTCTAATGACGAGGTGTCACACTCCAACTCCAATGGTGTGACGGTCCTAGGGCAAGGGTAGGCTTAAGGCCATCATAAACCCGTAGAACTCTCATATCCTGGATCTCATGCACATTTCATATTTACCTCATATATAATTATCATTGAAACATTCATTTCTAAGATTAATGAAATCACCATTCATACATATATATATTTATTATTAGGGAATTTCCTCTTGTTCCTTACGGATCAAACGATACTTCCCACATCACTAAGGAACAAGGATAACCCAATCATAACAATTTAGACATCAAAATATTATCATCCTCAACGACTAACTACGGAGCTCTAGAGGAGCTCTAGAGTATACTCCCAAAACATACAGTATCATAATACAATTCAATGAATATACATAATTCAAAACAATTACAATGGAGACTTCTTGGAGGAATGAATCAAGAAGCTCGATCTTCTATATTAGCTCCCTCTCGAGCTACACTATCACCTGAAATCCATGGAAGAGGAGTGAGCCTTCAACTCAGTAAGATATGAACATGCAATATAATATATATATATATATATATATATATATATATCAATCCAAAGGAAAGGTCAATTCAAAGAACGTGGGTAAGAAATTATCATATG
>CANXYC010907071.1:0-12737 GCA_948193065.1 Aleurites moluccanus | reverse complement strand
GTTGGTCTCTTTGCACAGAAAAGTAAGTAATCATTTTTGGTGTAGCCTTGATTACTTCTAGGACAGCTTTGGAATCCTCTTTAATAGCTTCTTTGTTGTGTATTTCCATGATTAAGCCTTGAAGTGCTTCTTTGATGCTTAGCCTTTGCTCTTGTCATAGGAGCACTAATTCCATGCAATGGATCTTGAGAAAATTTAGGAGTCCAGCCTTGTTGTCCTAGGTCCGTAGCTTGATTCCTATCAGTTATTAATTAATTGTATTAAGCTACTTAAGTTTTAGGGCTATAAGAAACTATATATAGCCTCTTACCCGAAATGGAGAGGCAGCCCATGAAAGACAGAAAAATTTTCTTACTCTTTGCCTTTTCTTTGCATTAAGTGTTTTGCTTTTTGTTACTTTATCTCTTTTCCAGAATTTCCTCTTTATGCAATTAGTTTTTCTTACATGTTTTTTCATTTTGAATATTATTTTCTATTAATGTCTTCCATTTGATTTTAACTTCAGATTGTCATCTTTGAAATTTCGTTTCTCCTTCTTTTTTTGAAATCTGAATCAATTCTCAAGAACACCAAAACTCCATTTTTCTCTCTTTTCAAGAAATACTTCAGGAATCAACTTCAAATAGCATAAAATAGCATCCACTTAAGTTCCAGCACGATTTGAATCCATCTTCACCAATGAAAACCCAAAATTCCAAAACCAATCTCATAGTAAGTCTGTGTGCAACCTACCCTACTGCCCAAATATTTGATTTTTACAAATCAGGTCTATAATTTCTAAAACCCTACTCCAAACCACTCCTAATACTCTAAATAGATGACCCATTAAATTTGGTTCCATTTGGAATCCATTTGCTACTCTAATTTGAAGATCAAAGTTGTAAACCCTAATTGGCAAATTTGGGGATTTCGTCAATTTCGACTTGGGAACTCAAATTGATTAATCTTAGAGCTATTTTATGGATGGAAAACAACTTCTAAGGGGATGGACTCCATCATTTAGTATCAGAGCTCTTGGTTAGAGCAATTTCGGGTAAGGAGTCCTTTTTGTGAATCTTCTTTTACTTAGGTTTTTATTGGGGTTGGTGTTCAGTATATGTGCTGGGATATTATTGCTGGATTGTTGTTGAGTTTTGAATTAATTTCGTGTTGGTTGGAGACTAGTGATTGGAACTATTAGTTATAGAATGTCTCACATGGGAGATAGTTCTTCCTCCCATTCTGAACCTATGGCTCCATGGGAAATAGCTTATCAATTTTTGAAAAGAGACATACATGATCTTAAAGAACAAATGGGAGAGATGGTTGGCATGTTGAAACATAATTTGGAATCCATGAAATTGATGCACTCAATACGACAACCCACTTACCCCATATAAATAGCCATCCAACCCACTTATACCCCACCCATATACACTACAATTACCACACCCATAGCCACCTCAAGCTATTCCTCTCCACCATCATATATTTCACAGCCTATAAATACTCACCCACTACCACCATCACCTTACTCACCTAACATGGCTAGAACAAATATTCCACCAACCTACTACCCACCCCAACCACCACCACCTCCATTATAGCCAATACACTTATCCCAAACATATAGAACTCAAATCCCAAATCCCACACAGCCCCCTAACTACCCATGACCTCAATTGCACCAAAACCCTCCCCCACCCCTACCTAAACCAAGGTAACCTGTGCATCAAGACTTTGAGGTTGATCAATAATTGTTCCATGATGATGAAGAAGAGGGAGGGAATAGAATTTTGAACCCTAGAGATGATGATGATAAGGGACTAAACATAGAGATGCCTGAATTTGATGGAAGTTTGAATCTTAATGAGTTCCTTGATTGGTTGCATGCTATACAGAGGGTGCTTGAATATAAAGAGTATAGGGAATAAAAAAGGTGCAGGTTGGCCATTTTAAAGTTCAAAAACTATGTCTCACTTTGGTGGGAAAATGTAAAGAAGCAAAGAGATACTTTGGGAAAGGATAAGGTCCGTACTTGGGCTAAGTTAAAGAAGCTACTCATGAAGAGGTTTGTTCCTAAGGAATACAAGTGGGATTTGCACCGAAAACTCCATTCCTTGAAGTAAGACAAGTTGAGTGTGCAAGAGTATATTAGGAAGTTTGAGATGCTTATGATTAGATGTGATGAAAGTGAACCTAAGGAACACACTATGGCTCGGTTCCTTAGAGGATTACATAGGGAGATTGCCCACGTAGTAGAATTGCAGCGTTATGATACTTTACAAGACCTATTCAAATTGTCAATTAAGGTGGAAAAACAAAGGGCCTCATTCAAGGCCACTACCTACAAACCTTATGTCCCTACTTCCAAACTAATGCAACGATGGGATCCTCTTAATAAAGAGGGTTCAAATGTGTTTAAAGGGGAATCCTCAAGCTTCAAGGATAAGGAAAAGGTCAAGGATCTTGAACCTAAAGGGGCTGTACCATTTCAGCCCAATTACTCCAACCCTCCAAGGACTTCAAATTCGCAAGGAAGATGTTTCAAGTGTCATGGCATTGGTTACTTTCAAGCCAATTGCCCAAATAGAAGAGTAATGACAATTCAAGAGTTTAAAGAGGTGGGACATTTGTACCAAGCCCTAGATGAGCCTGAATTGTGTGATGATGATTGTGATGGTATCATTGTTGAACCGGATGAAGGGGAATTATTGGTTTTGAGTACTCTACTCTTGGCCATCTGGATGAACAAAAAGAGAATATTTTTCATTCCTATTACACCATTGGAGGTAAAGTATGCTCCATGATTATTGATGGTGGTAGTGTGACAAATGTGGCTTCTAAGACTCTTGTGGAGAAACTCAGCCTACCTACTTTACCCCACCCTTGGACCTTACAAACTTCAATGGTTGAATGAAGGCAATGAGTTACAGGTTGGTAAGCAAGCCTTGGTGAAATTTTCTATTAGGAAATCCTATGTTGATGAAGTAACATGTGATATTATTCCCATGGATGCATGCCACTTGTTGTTAAGGAGACCTTGGCAATTTGATAGATATGCCAAGCATGATGGAAGGAAAAATAGATACACTTTCAAGATGAATGAGAAAGTGATCACTTTGACTCCATTAAGTCCGTCCCAAATTCACAAAGAAGTTGCAAGCAAGTCAAAGGTCAAAGAAGCATTGTTGTGTGACCAAGCTAGAGTTGAGAAGACATTAGCCAAGAATAAGGAGATTATTATGCTACTTGTATTTGAAGAAGCCGAGAACAAGAATTATGAACCCCTTCCACCAGAGATGACTCCTATTATGGAAGAATATGGATATCTTCCCTAGTGACCTACCACCTGGATTACCACCATTGAGGGGGATTAAGCATCATATTAATCTTATTCCCGGTACTGCATTACCTAATAGACCAGCTTATAGGTGTAATCCGGAAGAAATCAAAGAGCTTCAAAAGCAAGTTGATGAGTTGATTGCAAGGGAGTATATCCGGGAAAGCATGAGTCCATGATAAGTTCCGACCTAACGCAGCGGAATATCAATGGAAAACGGAATCCTATTATAATTCATTGATTCGTGCACGAATACCGGAAAATAATCTTCTATAACCTATTGATTTTAGAAATACCAGAAAATAGTCATCAAATTTCATTGATTCAAAAAAGAATACCGAAAATTGGAAGAAATAACTTTCAAACAAAAAGGTTATTTTTAATTCAAATCCTAGCTCTCCTAACTCTAAGGTTTACATAACTATATATAGGAAATAGCTTTCAGAAGACCCTAAAATATAATATGGTAATTTATTCCCAAAAGGAAACAAATCACCAGATTTACATAAATAAGAAAATAAATCAAAACTAACTTAAATAGAGAAATAAATCAAAACTAATATAATACCTTAAATAACGCCTAAAACTAAGTTTCCTATTAAAAGTAATTAAGAAAATAAATCAAAACTAACTTAAATAGAGAAACAAATCCAAACTAATATAATACCTTAAATGACGCCTAAAACTAAGTTTCCTATTAAAAGTAATTAAGGAAAATAAAAATACCAAAAATATAGAAATATAAATATGAAAACACAAAATCTTGTTGACATATAGAAATATAAATATGGAAAATACCAAATCTTGTTGATACTATCATTAAAATGCTAAGTTATGAACTTCCAAACACTTAGCTCAATATTTCATATCAAACATACATCACATTTCAAGTATGACTTCCAATCACTTAAATCATTCAACCTTTCCACATTTGTACTTATACATTTCAATCATTCATGCCATTAAACTATATTCAAACCTTACTTCTTCAATTGCATTAACCTAATACCTTAAAGTAACAAAGTCAATATGGTTCCACTTTAATGGAAATCATTCCATTCATCCATTTTTCAACACCATTCAATTATATAACATATATATACACCAAATGCATAACATTTAACCATTTAAACCTATCAAACATCAAAGCATCAAACCATAATTCACACTTCAATATTTCAGCCAAATGAGAAATCCCTCCAAATGGATTTCTTTCCATCAAATAACCATCAATTCATGTTAATTACATCAAATATACATCATTCATACCTTTTAAACCTATTAAACATCAAAATCACACATCAATATTCATCATCATCATTTTGGCCAAAATGAAACAATAACCAAATGGATTTGTTTCCTTTATTTAACCACAAATTCATATCATTCACATCATTTAAACCAAAAGATTCATCAAAACATCAATTTGATTCAAAGTTCTTCCTATTAGGGTTTCATCCCATCTTTTTGAATTTCATCCATCCAAATATGTTTTGAACACTAATAATCATCAAAGAATACCATATAATCATATTTGAATCAAAAGAATTACAAAATCATTAACTTACCAAAAGTTCTTCAAAAACTCCAAAGCTTTGATTCTTAGCTTTTTCTAGTTTTTCCTTGAAATCTAAGGTTATATTTGTGTTTAGGCTAATGGAATTAACTAGTTTCTATCCAAAAATGGAAGAAAATCATAAGATTTGATGGTGGAGCAAGGTGGCCGAACCATGGTGGAAGAAGAGAGAGAAAATTCTGAATAGAAAATGGCTAAGGAAGATGACAATAGTGAAGTGATGGGAAAAATCTACCTAAATATCAAAGGCTTGATTCCATACATTAGGCTTATGATAAAAATGGTGAAACCTAGTCATCCAACTATCCATTTCTTTATCATTTCATCCAATGGTTAGATTTAATCAAGCCTAAAATGATGCCATAGGATTGCGTACACCTTATAATTCCATATCTCAAAGGAAAAGACCAAATTGCCCGTAGTTTAAATGAAGCACCTCAAGCACCTCAATTGAGCAGCTTGTCGGAAATTATTTTCAACCGGGTTTAATTCTCCAACAAAACTTCAAATAAATTAAATATCATCATTTTCATGTCCTAATATTCTTTTCTACCTTAAAATATCATGTTAATTTCCATAAAACTTGATGGGGTGTGAAATGACCATTTTACCCCCAGTTCACCAAAAACTGAATTTTTCCCGATTTCTTCCTAACATACTTTAAACCACTTTTAAACATATGAAACTTCCTAAAACATGCATAACCATTCAATTTAAACATAATCATGCATTAATATATAACTTTCAAACATAACAAACATTTCCTAGGTTTGCCCTTTAAAGCTTAAGTTCAAAGCTTTAAACTGAGGTGTTACATTCTACCCCCTACAATTAAATTCATCCTCGATTTTACTTAATGAAATAAGGTAAAATAATAACCTGACTCATGAAATAAGAAAGGGTATCTGAGTCTCATCTCAGCATCACTCTCCGAAGTACAATCCTCTACTATCCTATTTCTCCATAAAACTTTAACTATAGGAATGCTCTTGTTGCAAAGCTATCTAATCTGTTGATCAACTATCTCAACTGGTACCTCCTCATAAGCTAACTCTTCATTTACCTCTACATCATGTAGTTGAAGAACATGGGATGGGTCTGATACATATTTCCTCAACATAGAAATATGAAAAACTGGATGCACATGTCCCATATTCAGAGGTAGTGCTAATCTGTAGGTTACATTTCCTACTTTGTCTAAAACCTCAAAAGGACCTATATACCTAGGTGACAACTTTCCTTTCTTTCCAAATCTCATAACTCCCTTCATTGGATAGATTTTAAGGAACACATGATCACCTACATTGAACTGCACATCCTTTCTCTTAGGATCAGCATAACTCTTCTGCCTACTGAAGGCAGTCTTAATTCTCTCTTTAATCATGGGCACTTTTTCCATTGTCTCTCTAATCAAATCAGGGCCCTCTAATTGTTTCTCTCCAAACTCTACCCAACAAATAGGAGATTTGCACTTTCTTCCATATAGTGCCTCGTATGGTGCCATATTAGTAGTGGAGTGGTAACTATTGTTGTTTGCAAATTCTATCAATGGCAGATAATGATCCCAGCTGCCTTTATAGTCCATCACACAGAGTCTTAACATATCCTCTAAAGTCTGAATAGTTCTCTCTATCTGACCATCTATCTGTGGGTGAAATGCAGTATTGAAATGTAGCTTAGTACCCAAAGCCTCCTAGAATTTTTGCCAAAATCTAGAAGTAAACTGAGTACCCCTATCAGAGATAATCACCAATGGTACACTATACAGTCTGACAATCTTATCAACATATAACTAGACATACTGAACTGCTATATAAGTGGTCTTTACTTCTAAAAAGTGAGCTGATTTAGTTAACCGATCCACTATTACTCAAATAGAATCATAGTCCCTCTGTGTCTTTGGCAATCCAACCACAAAGTCCATGGTTACCTGTTCCCATTTCCATTCTGGTAGTTGAATTTTCTGTAGTAAACCAAATGGTTTCTGATGTTCCACCTTAACCTGCTGACAGGCTAAATAAGTAGACACAAATTTAGCTATGTCACCTTTCATGTTGGGCCACCAATAATGCTTCTTCATATCAGGATACATCTTTCTCACCCCAGGATGAATGGTGTATGGAGCATAATGGATCTCCTCCATAATCTGTCTTCTTAACCCATCACAGTTAAGTACACATAATCTGTCATTACATTTCAATACATTGTCCCTAACTATAAATTCAGGAGCCCTACCTTCACTAACTAACTCCATAATCCTCACTAGCTGTGCATCTTTGCTTTGGGAGTTCTTTCCAACAACAATTGTTTAACCTGAAATTGTGCTATCAGCACCTGTTCCTGTCCCTATAATTCAAAATCGAAAGTTAATCCCATTGCTACCAATTCCTTAAACTCCTGCACTAGAGGCTTTTCTATAGCAGTCACATGTGCTAGACTATCCATAGTTTTTCTGCTAAGTGCATCAACTACCACATTAGCTTTCCCTGGGTGATACAAAATCTGACAATCATAATCTTTTAACAGTTCAACCCATCGTCTCTATCTCAAATTTAGCTCTTTCTGCTGTAGTAGATACTGAATACTCTTGTGATCTGTATATATTTCACATTTTACCCCATATAGATAATGTCTCCAAATCTTCAAAGCAAAAATCACTACTGCCATCTCCAAATCATGGGTAGGATAATTTTCTTCATGCTTTTTTAACTATCATGAAGCATAAGCAATTACTTTCCTATCCTGCATCAGCACACATCCTAGGCCAATTCTAGATGCATCACAGTATATAGCAAATGTACCAGTCTCTGTAGGTAGTGTCAACACTGGAGCAATAGACAAACAAGTCTTAAGAGTCTGAAAACTCTTCTCACAATTCTCACCCCAATGGAACTTTTCCTGTTTTCGAGTCAATCTGGTCAATGGAGCAACTATCTTTGAGAAGTTTTTAACAAATCTCCGATAATACCCAGCTAATCCCACAAAACTCCTCACCTCTATCACTGTAGTGGGTCATGGCTAATTAGATACTACTTCCACTTTCTGAGGATCAACCTTGATGCCATCTTTGCTAATAACATGTCCTAGAAATGCTACCTATGTCAACCAGAAATCACATTTAGAAAATTTGGCATATAGCTGATGCTCCCTCAAAATCTGCAATGTGAGCCTAAGATGCTCTTCATGTTCTTCTTTACGCCTAGAATAGATAAGAATATCATCAATGAAGACAATGATAAAATTATCCAAATAAATCTTGAACACTCTGTTCATCAGGTCCATGAAAATTGCAGGTGCATTTGTCAACCCAAATGGTAACATTAGAAATTCATAGTGTCTATATCTGGTTCTGAAAGCAGTCTTTGAAACATGGTCCTTCTTAATCTTCAGGTGATGGTACCCTGATCTCAAATCAATCTTGGAAAAGTAACAGGCTCCCTGCAACTGATCAAACAAATCATCTATCCTGGGCAATGGATACCTGTTCTTTATTGTCACCTTATTCAGCTGTCTATAATCAATGCACATCCTCAGTGTCCCATCTTTCTTTTTAACAAACAACACTGGAGCTCCCCAAGGTGAACTACTAGGTCTGATAATCCCTTTGTCAAGCAGTTCCTGTAACTGTACTTTCAGCTCCTTTAATTCTAGTGGTGCCATTCTGTATGGAGGAATGGATATCAGATTTGTACCAGGATACACCTCAATTTCAAATTTTATCTCCCTTTCTAGTGGTAATCTAGGAAGATCTGCAGGAAAAACATCTGAAAATTCCTGTATCACTGGAATATGCTCTAACTCCTTAACTTTGTAGTATCCACCACTGATGCCAAGTAAGCAATACATCCTTTCCTTAACAATCTCTGTGCCTGAATAACTGAGATAAGCCTGTCATTTTCTTATTTTTCTCTCCCTAAAAGATAAACTTTTCCTGTCCATCCAATCTAAATTCTACTTGTTTCAAAGAACAGTCAATAATGGCCTTGTATAAAGTTAACCAGTCCATACCCAAAATCACATCAAATTCCAATACTAGTAACTCAATCCAGTCTGTAAGTAATACCCTATCAGCTATCCTCACAGGACAGTTTCTATATCTATAGCCCACGTTTACATTCTCCCCCAATGGAGTAGCTATCTCTCAGGGCATCAATAAAGGTTCTCTAACTAACCCCATTTTCCTAGCAAACACATAAGACACAAAAGAGTGTGTGGCACTAGAATCAAACAATGTGTATGCCTCAATATCATGAATATGAACCATACCTACTACTGTGTCATGTAGTCCCTAGGCCTATTGTAGAGTCATAGCAAAAATTCTCCCCTGATCACGCCCTACTGGTGGCTATGCTACTGGCTGACCCTGTCCTGCTGGTCTACCTCTACCAGCTCCTCCTTTACTCATCTATACAATAGGCTGAGATGCCACTGAACCAGTCTGTTGTGGAGCTCTCATAGGACACTCCCTCAAATAATGGCCAAACTGCCCACATTTAAAACATATTCCTACTCTGGCCTTACATTCACCAGCATGTCTCCTCCCACTGTGCTCATATGGAGGTATCTCTGGAATCTGCTGCATTAGTCTGTTAGATCCTCTAGAATATGCTGGGGTAGGTGGTCTCATCCTACCTCCCCTAGAAACATCCCTCCATTGACTTTGTACTGAGGGTTTCTGAAATTGTCTCTTAGTAGGCCTAACCATACCAGTCTGGGATGATCCCTTTCCATATCTAGAGAACTCTCCCCCTCTACTCCTCTTTTTTGAATCTCTCTCTGTCCTTTCCTCTTTATATTTAGTATCCATCTATGCAGCTGTATCAATGATCTGTCCCAAAGTAGTATACTGTCCAGCTAACAATATGTTATGCAGTGAAGCATGCAGACCTCGGGGTTGAGGGGGCTGCTGTATATTTTTACACAGCAGCCCCTCATGTGTCCCATTTTAGCTATCTAAAAAATTTTATAAAATTTTTAAAAAATTATATTTTGATAGTGTTTGATGTAATGAATCTATTGATGTATTTTTTATGCTAAACAAAAATCATTTGAACAGCTAAAAATGCATTAGAAATGCATTAAATCTAGACCATTAAATATAATACATAAAAATTTCTAATGCATTTTTAGCTGTTCAAATGATTTTTGTTTAGCATAAAAAATATATCAATAGATTCATTACATCAAACACTATCAAAATATAATTTTTTAAAAATTTTATAAAATTTTTTATGTAGCTAAAATGAGACACATGAGAAGCTACTATGTAAAAATACACAGCAGCCCCCCTCAACCCGTAGACCTCTCCTGAATCGACCAATTAGATCTGCCTCTATAGGTGCTATCTGTCTAGCATACTTGCTCAGTCTCCTGAACTCTCTGGCATAAACAGTAACACTGAGATTTCCCTGTTTGAGCTATTCAAACCTCATAATATTCCTATCCCTGATTCCTGCTAGTAGAAATTCATCTGTCAGTTTCTGTTTGAACTCTTCCCAGGTGATTGAATCATTACCATGGATGTTGGCATCAATGTGTCATCAAACCATACAGAAGCATCCCCCACAAATAACAAGCCTACCAGCTCAATAATTCTGACATCTAAACATGGTAGCTTTCTGACAACCCTATCTACCCTCTCAATGAAGTCACTGGAGCCTGTACCATACTCCCCAGAATAGGTAGGTAGCTGTAACTTCAGAAATTCAGAAATACTAAAGCACCCTCAGGTATGATTCTGCATTTTCTTACCCTTTTCTGTTCAACTGGCACCCTCTCTAGTGCTGGTGGTACCTCAGGCTGTACAATAAGCTGAACAGGTGGTGAAGGTGGTTATGGTACTACAGTTGCCTATGCTGCTATGTGTGCTTGCAGCATTTGCATCATTTTCTGATTCCTCTTTAACATTTCCTGTCTAAAATTCTGCATTTCTTGTCTCAATGCAGTCTCACCAATACTGCTCCCCTCTGCCTGTATAGAAATATCAGTGCCTACCTCAGGCTCTCCACTATCAGCCCTATGCTGTCCCTCTATATTAGGTATATCACTCCTATTCACACACCTCGACATGTCTGCATATATTTAAATAAATAACAATTCATACAGCATAAAGGAATTTTCATACTATAGATTCACAGAATTTCAAACAACAAGGATAACATCTAACTTAGACGATACACAAACTCCTATGTTCCTTGGTATATACTCTATCATTGACATATAACATCACAGATTTACTAAACTTTTAGCTCTGATACCAAATCTGTCACGGCCCAATTTTGAACCATGACGGTCCTAGAGTACGGGTAATGCCAAGGCGACCAGTACCTCGAAGAACCCATGCTTTTACTTTAACTTAGCTTTTACAATCATTACTTAACCTGTGATACATTTTAGGTGATAATTTTTTTTAAAACATCATAAAATTCTTACAGAAAAACTGACAGAGTTTCCTTTATAACTCTGACTTAAGCTATCCGTAAAACATAAAAATTGCATTTCAAATATAGCATACATCCCTTTTTAACCTCCAGTAGTCAATCACAACTCAATATGCACTTCAATATTTGCATTCATAACTCATATCATATATACATCATATAAATTTCTCATATCATATACATGTACATCATTAACATATTCATATCATATCTGATTATCAGTTGATTATATTTAACATTATACTCTTAGCCAATCCAAGCCCTATATACATTATATACCAAGGAACTTCTATATACAAGAGTGACTTCAAATACATACATCTGTAATCCAAGGCTGAAGATGATATAGCCAATGGATGTCTGCCTCACTGAAGTCCTGAAAACATATAACCACTGAGGGGTGAGTATAAGATTATACTCAGTGAGTCAATATATATATGAGTATGCAATATTATTCATGACAAGTCACATCTATCCATTAATGATCTGTAAATATGAATACTGGTAATAGCATGATGAAATATATATCATGAACCATAATGCATATAATATAACATGAGCCTGTAACATTTCATATCATATCATGAAACAGTGCTGTTACTTCTCTTCCATCACATATCCCTCCAATCACCCATTTCCAACCACATCCTGCCATTGCATAGGGAATTTATTCCTCCCTTGCAAAGGTCATAACATATATCTGTGTACACAGCCGATGGTTTATTTCTACACCATCAAAGTAGTCCTGTTATAACATATTATATGCAAATGTCTCATATAGTATGAACATATCAATATAAGTCTCAAATATGACTTTAGTGATGATAAATAATATCATAAGTTCCAAAGAAAGAATTTAGCTCAATATAAAATATTTGCCCGCTGGAGACCAATTGCGCCAACGCAACTGACACCTCTAAATTACGGGTCCGTTTTATATTTTTTAGGCACTTTCTAGTTTGCCTTGAAATCAATCATTCATGCTATTAAACTATATTCAAACCTTACTTCTTCAATTGCATTAACATAACACCTTAAAGTAACAAAGTCTATAAGGTTCCACTTTAATGGAAATCATTCCATTCATCCATTTTTCAACACCATTCAATTATACAACATATATATACACCAAATGCATAACATTTAACCATTTAAACCTATCAAACATCAAAGCATCAAACCATAATTCACGCTTCAATATTTCGGCCAAATGAGAAATCCCTCCAAATGGATTTCTTTCCATCAAATAACCATCAATTCATGTTAATTACATCAAATATACAACATTCATACCTTTTAAACCTATTAAACATCAAAATCACACATTAATATTCATCATCATCATTTCGGCCAAAATGAAACAATAACCAAATGGATTTGTTTCCTCCATTTAACCACA
>CANXYC010907029.1:0-16022 GCA_948193065.1 Aleurites moluccanus | reverse complement strand
TTGGGAGCCCAGCCGATAGGGTTTTTATCGGTGTTCCACCTAGAGAGGGCCATGAGCTCTAGGCGCATGCCTGGCCAAGCATGTGTGCACGTTAAGGTAGCAAGGCTACCGATACGTATGTTATGATATGTGATCAGTTCTACCAGATGAGATTTGATAATGCCATTCTTTGTGGGCATTTTATGTTCTAAATATGAACCATGATTTGATTTATGACATGATTTGATATAGCCCAAATTATTGTGAGAACCATTTTTCCTTCAAGTAAAGCTTATGATTTCTTTCGTACCTATATGTATAATTATTTATTCATGATCATGATTCGATGTTCAGATATTTGATTATAATGTTCATATCTTATTGAGTTGAAGGCTCACTCCTCTTCTGTGGATTTTAGGTGATAGCATAGCTCGTGAGGGAGCTAATGGAGAGGATCGGGCTTCTTGACTTGTTTATTCCAAGAAGCTTCATTGTAATAATTCTTTTGAGATATTTTGTATATTTAATTAATGGTAATATGATACAATATGTATTGGAGTATACTGTAGAGCTCCGTAGTTAGTCATTTGAGGATACTAGTATATTTTGATGTATGATTGTTACTTTTTGGGTACTCTTATTCCTCAGTGATGTGAGATGTCTCTTTTGATCATTAAGTAACAAGAGAAGGATATGACATGGTAATAGAAAGATATAATTGATTTTAATTATATGTAGGGGCATGATAGATGTATGATAAGATATGATATTGAAATTTATATGATGATGATGATGATGAGATTCATGATTTGTGAGTTCTACGGGTTTATGATGCCCTAGGACCGCCGCACCACTGGAGTTGGGGTGTGACATGAACCCAGAAGGATGTTTTTATGATTATACCAATTATGGGGTTAATGAAATTTTTTTCCTTAATTTGGATGCATGTTGTGTTGTGGTTTCATTTTTCTATTTTAATTTGTTGAAATAGTTTTCTATGTAGGTTTTGCAGACTCCTCATAGAAAATATTATTATTTTTACGTAGGTAAATCCTGATTTTTCTGAACATATGAAAAATATGATCAATGCTTTGTTGAGAAAAACTAAGAGACTAGAGCAGAAGAACAATGAAATAGTGAAGAGGCAACTATTGATGAAGGTTGAGAAGTTGTTCATATGGGATGTTGCTTTTTCTCTTTGTGGATATCCCAATGTTTTCTTTTTGGTTGGCTATGAAGAAAGAATGATTTCTTTATGATATGGGCACAATTATTTTTGCTTAAATTTAATGTAGGTTTAAGGTTTAACTAATAAGAACCAGTGCGTTGTGCTCCAAATTCTTCCTACATTATGTAAACGATTTAGTTTTTTTGCAATATAATTATTATTACATTATGCTATTCAATGTGCTTATTTGTCCTCTTACATACAAAGCTACTACATACATGAAATACAAACCATAATTGTTGTATATGGTTTCTTCTTAATGAATATGCAGCAGTATGGTCTACAAAGGTTAGGATTTTGTCTATGTTGTTGCATAATCTTTTATATTTTTGCAATATATATATAAGAATGAAATCTTGATACTAATAAAATGATAATAGTAAAACATTTCTACTTAATATTGAAAGACATTTGAAATAAATATTTATCATTGAATCACATAAGTGATGAACATTTCATAAAATACAATTATATAATTTAAATAAGCATGATTTCAAAATTGAAAACAATTACTAGTTTGGCCTATTAGTTTCAATAGTGAATCATAAAATGACTAACTTTGAATTCTATTGGCATATAATGACACTACCACTGCATAACAAACTAATCTTTGTATCCTACCTACTTATAAAACCATTATTGAAAAATAAAAAATTGCCTTGAGATTTCATAATCATAATTTGAAGCATTATTGCAACTTCCCACCAAATGTAACTTCATAACAAAAGGCATAAAATTAAGTTCATTAGTAGCTATTCAGACTTGAGCCTGTATAACAAGAAAGTCAAATTGAAGTTCAATTCCTTCTCTCATGCAATCTTGAGGTGGATGTCTTTCTCTTGGGAGATCTTTGGTATGCTTGCCAAACCTAGTGCTATCAACTTGGTGTGGAATGTGAATTGCTTGACTTTGTTAAGTTAAAATGCTTTGTAGATTGGAGTATAGCTTTACATGTTGGCTTGGTTGTGAATCAGGCGATTGGATTGATTGGGATCCACCAAACACAATTATCTGTCATTAAAAAAATATTAATAATCATTATTAATGGTAATCAAGCTTTTTCTCTATTATGGTCCTTACTCTTAAAGCTCAATTATTCAATATTACATATGTTATAAATAATCAACCAAGTTAGTATAGGACAATTCATGCTTTGTCTTTCAACCCCTATTTACGTGTAATGCAACACCTTCAGTCATTAAGTTAGTTGAGTCCATTATTATTTGATATGAGTTTGGGTTCATTGTTGTTGGTCACCCTTTGTTGACTAATGGACTGAAATATATGGCAACAAGTTAATGGCTATAAATATATGGCAAAAAGACACAATTAATAGGAAATTATATATTTATTACACTTAGTTCAATATAGATAGCACCAATACTTGTCTTTGGTATTAATGAGTTGCTTGCAATTTCTTGTTGTCCAACTCGTAATAATAAATGGATGCATATGCCAAAGGTTATGAGCATTTCTTACCTATTTGAGATCTTTTATTGTGTCCAACTTGCCCGCACTTTGTACACCTCATTGTCATCATACCCTTTCTTTTTAATTTATTAGCAGTTGTTGCTTATTCAATCTCTTCTGCTCCCTTTCTTCTGATTGTAGGTTTCTTGCCTCTTTTCTTCAGAACCACTGGTGAGGGAGTGATCTTCATGCTATTATCTTCTTTAGGACATATTTTTGGCCTATATAAATGCAATTCCATGTGCACATGGGATACTTGTCCATATATAAATGCAATTCTATGTGCATATGGTATGTGGATTTACATATATCTCATGTTCTTCATTTTGTCTATATATAAATGCAATTCCATGTACACATAGGATACTTGTCAAATCCCATCTTTTATATGTGTAGGTTTTGGATTCTAAGTCTACTATAAATTATGTCCGTTATCATGGACTTGGACTCTAGGCGACTGCAAAAGTAGGAAAATAATCTCCTAATAGTTCTTTTGTCTTGTCTATTTTTTCTTGATCTTAGGCCATAAGCATTTTCTTATTTGCTTTGCTTTCTACATATCTTTTTTCTTCTTGGCAATCCTTCTCATCAATTGGTTTTTTATCATCTCAAACATTGTTGTAATTGGCATTGTTCTTACTTTCAAGATATATTCGTTGAAGCATTCATATATATTATTCAACAATATATCACTATTTGTTACTGTTTTGAAGTATGCCCTGCTTCAGTTCTCACATGGCTTTTGTCTTAGCCATTCTCTGCATTCAATGGACTTTTTCTCAACCTCATTAAGACAATATTCCAACCAGTTCATATAATTTGCCTTAGCAAAATTCCATAACAAGTCTTTGTATGTTTTGCCTTTAAATATTTTTCTCATATTTGTCCATAAATTTCTTACATACATCATGTGCATAGAATTAGGAAATATCTCATATATAATGCTTAGAAGCCCCTGGATATATATGCAAATATGGCACAATTAGTTTATATCAAACTCATATTTCATAAAGTTATAAAAATATAAACAATAAAGGCTCTATAAATTACCTTTTGTCTGTCTAACATAGTGGTCTAATAGTAAGAAATTGTAAGAATTATACATCTGCAGATCTTTCTTCAATTTAATTAAAAACCATCCCTAATTTCAATTTTAACCATTACATAATAAGAAATATGTAGTCATTGGGATCAATCCTAATTGCTGTCACACCCCAACTCCAGTGGCGCGACAGTCTTAGGGCAAGGGTAGGCTCAAAGCCACCATAAACTCGTAGAACACACATATCCTGGATCTCATACACAATACATATCCACATTATACATAGTTATCATTATAAATACTTATTTCTATGATTCATGCAATCACCATTCATACATTTACATTCATCATCATATGTTTTCCTCTTGTTCCTTACTGATCAAAAGATACATCCCACATCAATAAGGAACAAAGGCAGCCCAATTGTAACAATTCAGACATCAAAATAATATCATCCTCAACATCTAACTACGGAGCTCTAGAGTATACTCCTCATACATACAATACCATAATACCAGCTAATGAATATATATCTCAAAGGAATTACAGAGAGTCTTCTTGGAGGAATGAATCAAGAAGCTTTGTCTTCTATATTAGATCCCTTTCGAACTACACTATCACTTGAAATCCACAGAAGAGGAGTGAGTCTTCAACTCAGTAAGATATAAACATGCAAAGTAAAGATCAAGCCAAAGGAACATGGATATAGAAATATCATAAGGTTATGCTTACAAGAACATAAGTGCTCAAAATCGAATAGCACTGTCAAATCATATGATAGAACTGCAAAGTGCATCAATAGCCTTGCTACCTTATCACAACAGAGCGCATCAGTAGTCTTGCTACCTTATCGCAAAACATATGCTTGGCCAGGCATATGCCTAGAGCTCATGGTTCTCTCTAGGTGGAATACTGATAAAAATCCTATCAGCTAGATTCCCAAAGTGTACAATAGACCAATGAATTTACTCTCATTGGGAAGAGTGTTCTATACATATACATATCATGGGTCATATAGCTTGAATTTCACAAGAAATCATATTGGTCATAAGACCATCAACATATAAACAAGAATTCATTCAAGTTAACAAATAGGTTTCATATGAGCTTAGTCCAAGGAAGAAAGACCAAGTCATTTACACATATAAAGTGATTACATGGGACAAATTATCATTTGCTTGAGAACATCATGGGAATTTCATTTAATAAGTGTACAATACAATATTTCGAAATATAAAGATCATATAAATGAATATTACGAAGGATTGAACATTCAGTTTCAAGAAACAATATGCATATGCAATGTTTATACTTATCTTAAAGCAATTTATCCTTGTATTTCTCTCAATTACTTGTATATTCAATAATCTCCTCTATTTCCTTGAGTTCTCTTCTCCTATGACAATTCCCCAAACATTCACAATTAGGGTTTCCTTAGTTAATAATACATAATATGATTCCTTATAATTTTAACCATCTTATAGTTTCTATTATTATTTTCTAACCTCAATTTAATTCATCTCTTAAAGAAAATCTGAAAGTTAAAAATATACTTATTATTCACGTCACTATTCATCAAAATTCATAAATTCTGGTATCTTTCATATTAATCAAAAATTAATAGCCTTAAAAACTCATAATAGGTTCTATATACTCATAAATATCTATTCTAACTACTAAAGATCTTAATCTAAAAAGAAAATAAAGTTTCAAGAAAATCACCTTATTTCCCCAAAAATGAGTTCTGGAAGGATCTGAACTTGAAAATGATGATCGAAGTCTTTGAATGTGATAATTTAATGATTTCATTTATTAATTATGAGTATTAATGCATTAGAAAACAAATGGAATAGATTGGAGAGAGATAGGAGAAGAAATGAAGAAGAAAGAAAGAAAAGAGGAGAAGTTATCGTGAGAAAATGGCTACTGCTTCTTTTTTAAATAGGCTAATGCCTCACTAATAACCACTTTTCTAAATTCCCACTTCGCCAATTACACTTCGCCAATCTCACTTTGCCAATCTCACTTCGCCAACTTCCACTTCGGCAATTCCCACTTCACTAATCTCACTTCGCCAACTTCCACTTCAGCAATTCCCACTTTGCTAATCTCACTTCGCCAACGTCCACTTCGGCAATTTTCACTTCGCTAATCTCACTTCGTCAACTTCCACTTTGACAATTCCCACTTTGCTAATCTCACTTATCCAATTCAATCAGCCTCTGTCCATCTCTAAATCAAGAAGCCAGCTAGCACTACCTATTTATGCCGAGTTGGAAAACCTTCCTTGTCAACTCGCACTTAACCAGCTCGAAAATGAGCTACAGACATCCAAACTCCTCCATTCTTTTTGTTACTGAAAATAAATACTTAGGGATCCAACATATCCAAAATTTAGGTCAAAAGGAGATCTACACAATTTATGGTAAATTTCTAAATTTCACCCTGACTTACTCTCCAAGTACTATCCGAGCAGGTTTGATTAATTTAGATCTCTCTTGGGTTACAATTATCCAATATCCTTGAAATTTTACAACCATATATAAAACACATAAAGGAACATTTTTCATGTTTACACTTTTGACTCACTCAACCCTTAACATTCTCAGACTTTCTGCAGAAAATAGTGAACTAGATAAGTTCTGGTCAAGGAAGCATATCTCCTCACACATACAAAATCTTATAAAACAGTTCTACAGACATAAGGATAAGATATAAATCTACAACTCTTATGTTTTATACTTTTCCAAATTATTCCTTTAAGATCATGAAAACTGACTCACAAAATCCTTCCTGAATACTGATTCTGAAATTCTTAAAACATCAATCTAACCACAATCACCTCAACAAACATGCATAAAAAAAATATAATAGGTATTACATTCTTTCCTCCTTAAATAAATTCATCCTCAAATTTTAAAGAACTTAACTTAAACCTGAAATAGATAAGAGTACTTGTCTTGCATGCTCTGCTTACTTTCCCAAGTGCACTCTTCCATAGCTTGATTCCTCCATAGGACCTTAACCATTGCTATATTTTTATTTCGTAGCCTCTTGATCATTCGGTCTAGAATGGCAATTGGAATCTCTTCATACATCAAGTCTTGTTGAAGGTCCACTGCCAGAACTTGTAGCGCATGAGAAGGATCGGCGACATATTTTTGAAGCATCGATACGTGAAATACCGGGTACACACTATCCATGCTAGGTGGCAAAGCTAACTTGTATGAAACCTCTCCAATCTTGCTCAGAATCTCAAAGGGTCCGATAAATCGTGCAGATAGTTTGCCTCTCTTACCAAACCGTAAAACTCCTTTTATTGGTGAGATCTTTAAAAACACTAGATTTCCAAAGGAAAACTGAAGGTCTTTTCTTTTTGGATCAGTATAACTCTTTTGGCGACTAAAAGCTGTCTTTAATCTCTCTCGGATCAGTGGAATCTTTTCTGACATATATCTTATCAATTATGGTCCTTCGATATACTTTCCTCCAACCTCATCCCAACACAAGGGAGATCTGTATTTCCTGCCATACAAAGCTTCATAAGGGGACATCTGGATCGTGGAGTGGTAGCTGTTGTTGTAGGAAAATTCTATCAACGGCAAATGAGCATCCCAATTTACTCCAAAGTCTATAATGTACATACTCAATATGTCTTCTAGAGTTTGGATGGTCCTCTCTGATTGCCCATCTGTTTGCAGATGAAATGCAGTGCTGAAATCAAAATGTGTACCCAAGCACTCTTGTAATTTCTGTCAAAATCTCGAGGTGAACTGAGTATCTCTATCTAAGATGATCGAAACTGGAACTCCATGAAGTTTGACAATCTCATCGACATAAATTTGTGCATACTGAGAAGCTCTATAAGTCATCTTAACTGGAAAGAAATGAGTTGACTTGGTTAATCTATCAACAATAACCCATATTTAATCATGGCCTCTTGAAGTCCTTGGCAATCCAACCATAAAATCCATAGTCACTCTCTCCCATTTCCATTTTGGCAATGGCAACTATTGAAGTAGTCCCGAAGGTTTCTGATGCTCGAACTTAACTTATTGACAAGTTAGACATTTAGCTACATATTCTGCGACATCTCTTTTCATTCCACTCCACTAATAAGAACTCTTGATGTTGTAGTACATCTTCGTTACACCTGGATGCACACTGTAGCTAGAATGATGAGCTTCCTTAAGAATCACATCCTTTAATCCATCCACAGCTGGAACACATAATCTATTGCCCAGTCTTAGTACACCATCAACCATGGCAAAGCCTGAAGCTTTCTCTGTTCCCACATCATTCTTTAGCTTTACAAATGGGGATCCATATCTTGCGCTTCTCTTATCTGATCAATGAGAACCGGCTTGACTTGGAAATATGCTAAAAGCACTCTTGAATCTGACAAATCCAAACTGATTCCCATATCACACAATCCCTGCACTTCCCTCACTAATGATCTTCCACCCACTTGGATATGGGCTAAGCTTTCCAAAGGCTTTTTGCTCAATATATCTGCCACTACATTAGCTTTTCCTGGATGGTACAATATTTCATTGTTATAATCCTTAAACAATTCAACCCACCTTCTTTGCCTAAGGTTAAGATCTTTCTAGTGAAATATATATTTTAAACTCTTATGATCTGTGCTCTTATGATCTGTGAAGATCTCATACTTCTTTCCATATATATAATGTCTCCATATCTTCAGAGCAAACACAACTGCAGCCATCTCAAGATCATGTGTAGGGTAATTCACCTCATGCTTTCTCAACTGTCTAGAAGCATAGGCTATCACCTTACCACACTGTATAAGCACACAACTAAGCCCAACTCTCAATGCATCACAATACACCACATATCCTCATTCACCAAACGGCAAAGCTAAGATAGGTGTCGTGGTAAGACAAGTCTTCAACTTGTGGGAACTCTATTCGCAAGCATTCGTCCATTGAAATTCCGCTTACTTCTGAGTAAGCTTGGTCAAAGGTGTTGCAATCTTTGAAAAATCTTGCACAAACGTCCTATAATACCCTGCCAAACCCAAGAAACTTCTAACTTCAGAAACATTTATGGGTCTGGGCCAATTAAAGATTGCATCCACTTTCTTCGGATCAACTTTGAGTCATTCCTTACTCACCACATGCCTAAGGAAATAAACACTATCAATCCAAAACTCACACTTGGAGAACTTGGCAAACAATTTATGCTTCCTCAAGGTCTGCAATACAATCTGAAGATGTTCTTCATGCTCTTTCTTGCTCCTAGAATATACAAGGATGTCATCGATGAATACAATGACTAACTTGTCCAGAAATGGCCTGAACACCCTATTCATCAAGTCCATGAATGCGACTGGTGCTTTAGTTAATCCAAATGGCAACACTAAGAACTCATAGTGTCCATATCTAGTTTGAAAATCCATCTTTGATATATCCTCATTCCGAATTCTCAACTGATGATAACCCGACCTCAAGTCTATCTTGGAGAAATGACTTGCACTCTACAACTGATCAAATAAATCATCTATCCTTAGCAAAGGATATTTATTCCTGATGGTTGCCTTATTGAGCTATCTGTAATCTATGCATAATCTCATAGAACCATCTTTCTTCTTCACAAAGAGTAAGGTGTACCCTATGGTAAACTGCTAGGTCTGATGAATCATTTGTCAAGCAAATCTTATAATTGAGTCCTTAACTCTCTCAATTCTACCGGTGTCATACAATATGGAGGGATAGAAATAGGATTTGTGCCAAATAGCAACTCAATACCAAATTATATCTCTCTATCTGGTGGCAAACCAGGTAACTCTTCAGGAAATACATATGGAAACTCATTAACAGCAGGAATCTGCTCCAAATCTTTTACTTCATTTTGAGTATCTCGGACATAAGCCAAATATCCTTAGCATCCTTTCTTCATCAATCTCTTCGCTCCTAATGCTGATATCATATTGTATGGTGCTTCACTCCGTTTCCCTTGGAACTCAAATTCCTCACCCGAAGGTGGCTTAAAGACTAACTTCTTCCCATTGCAATCTATGGTAACATAGTGCTTGGACAATCAGTCCATGCCTAAAATCACATCAAATTCCAACACATGCAATTCAATCAAATCTACATTTAAGTTCTTGCCACCTATGCTAACCACACATGAGGGATAAAAGTTTTGAACTTCAATCTCTTCCTCTAAAGGAGTAGAAACAATCAACACAGTTTCAAGCAACTCACAGGGCACACGCAATTTCTTAGCAAAACATAATGACACAAAGGAATATGTAGCTCCTGAATCAAACAACACTCTAGCATTCAAAGCTTGAATCGGAAGAATACCTGTAACAACCGTGTTAGATGCCTGGGCCTCATGCTACGCTAGAGCAAAAACTCTGCCTCTGCCTCTACCCATGGTAATTGACCTCGAAGCCTGAGCCACATGCTGATCTAACCCTCTGTCAGCCTCTAAAGTCCTACCCAAAATGCCTCGACCTACACCTGGCTGCTGACTAATACTCCTCTCCCTATTCATCTGAACTGTGGTCTGAGAAGCTTGTGATCCACCTCCAAAGGATGGTTGTGGACAATTCTAGAGTAATTGACATTGTTGTCCACACCTAAAGCATACTCCTGATGCATAATGACAAGGGCCATTATGAAATTTACCACATGTAGATCACAAAGGTCTAGGAGTCCTGGATGGTGCAAAGCTAGCTGAACCATGGCTCATCTTAGAAGTGGGTCTAGGGGTAGTCCGACTCTATTGTGGTCTCTCTAAAGGTCCTCTATACCCACTCCTAGAAGCTGACTGATGAGTCACTCCCATACTTTTCATTCCACTTTCTTGTTTAGAAGAACTGCCTGCTTTAATTTTCTTCTTCTCAACTCTTTCAAATCTAACTTCCATCTCTCTATTCTCAATTACCCTAGCCTTATCTACCAGCTTAGAGTAAGAGTCAAACTCAAGAGCAGCTAAGAGTTTAAATAGTGGAGCCACTAATCCTCTGCGAAACCTCTGAATTCGTGCCACTTCTGTAGGCACCAAAGCTGGAGCAAATTTGCTTAACTGACTGAATTTCCTGGCATACTCTGAAACACTCATACCAGGTGTCTGAACCAATCTTTCAAACTCTATAGATTTAGCTTCTCTCACGCTCTCTGGAAGAAATTCATTCAGTACTAATTCCTTGAATCTCTCCCAAGAAAGATATTCATTTCTTCCGAAGCATACAAGAAATACTCCTCTTGAACCAATCCTTGGCCTCAGCTTTCATAAAATAGCCCACAAACTCTATAGCTCTTTTATCGGGAATACGTAGAATCTATACTTTCTCTTCGATTTCTTCTAGGAAATCTGTAGGATCCACCTCACCTCTACACTTTAAGGGCTTAAGCTTAAGAAATCTCTCGAATGATACCTCTTCCACTTGACGTACAATGGGTGGTGGAATTGCTGGAGGAATAGGAATCTCTGGAGCCTGTACTGGAGGTACCTGCTATTGTCTTTGCTGAGTAATAAACTCAACTATCATTATATAGTTCCTTTGTAGCTGTTCTAATTGTTGAGCAATAATAGCCACATCTACTGGTGGTATAGAAGGAACCTCATCTCCTCCATTTTCACCCACAGAACCTTCTTCAGAAGGCAAATCTCATCTAGGACGACCTCGACCTCATCCTCTACCAAGTCGTGGAGGCATCTTGATACTGATAAGAAGAACAAACAAGATCAGACACACTACGCACACTTAACGTGGACATATACCAAAGGAAGACACAAAATGGATGAGACACGAATCCTATGCTTCGTAGTTATCTTAACCAACACTTATACTAGGGCTCATACACATCTGCCTATCTTTTATCTTAAGGATTATAAACCTATAGCTCTGATACCACCTCTGTCACACCCCAACTCCAGTGGCGCGACGGTCCTAGGGTAAGGATAGGCTTAAGGCCACCATAAGCCCGTAGAATACTCATATCCTGGATCTCATACACAATACATATCCACATCATACATAGTTATCATTATAAATACTCATTTCTATGATTCATGCAATCACCATTCATACATTTACATTCATCATCATATATTTTCCTCTTATTCCTTATCGATCAAAAGATACACTCCACATCAGTAAGGAATAAGGGCAGCCCAATTGTAATAATTCAGACATCAAAATAATATCATCCTCAATATCTAACTACAGAGCTCTAGAGTATACTCCTCATACATACAATACCATAATACCAGCTAATGAATATATATCTCAAAGGAATTACATAGAGTCTTCTTGGAGGAATGAATCAAGAAGCTTTGTCTTTTATATTAGCTCCCTCTTGAGCTACACTATCACCTGAAATGCACAGAAGAGGAGTGAGCCTTCAACTCAGTAAGATATAAACATGTAAAGTAAAGTTCAAGCCAAAGGAACATGGATATGGAAATATCATAAGGTTATGCTTACAAGAACATAAGTGCTCACAATCGAATAGCACTGTCAAATCATATGATAGAACTGCAGAGTGCATCAATAGACTTGCTACCTTATCACAACAGAGCGCATCAGTAGCCTTACTACCTTATTGCAAAACAAATGCTTGGCCAGGTATATGCCTAGAGCTCATGGTCCCCTGTAGGTGGAACACTGATAAAAATCCTATCAGCTAGGTTCCCAAAGTGCACAATGGACCAATGAATTTACTCTCATTGGCAAGAGTGTTCTATATATATACATATCATGGGTCATATAGCTTGAATTTCACAAAAAATCATATTGGTCATAAGACCATCAACATATAAACATGAATTCATTCAAGTTAACAAATAGGTTTCATATGAGCTTGGTCCAAGGAAGAACGACCAAGTCATTTACACATATAAAGTGATTACATGGAACAAATTATCATTTGCTTGAGAACATCATGGGAATTTCATTTAATAGGTACACAATACAATATTTCAAAATATAAAGATCATATAAATGAATATTATGAAGGATTGAATATTCAGTTTCAAGAAACAATATGCATATGCAATGTTTATACTTACCTTAAAATAATTTATCCTTGTATTTCCCTCATTTACTTGTACATTCAATAATCTCCTCTATTTCCTTGAGTTCTCTTCTCCTATGACAATTCCCCAAACATTCACAATTAGGGTTTCCTCAGTTAATAATACATAATATGATTGCTTATAATTTTAACCATCTTATAGTCTCTATTATTATTTTCTAACCTCAATTTAATTCATCTCTTAAAGAGAATTTGAAAGTTAAAAATATACTTACTATTCACGTCACTATTCATCAAAATTCATAAATTCTGGTATCTTTCATATTAATCAAAAATTAATATCCTTAAATACTCATAATAGGTTCTATATACTCATAAATATCTATTCTAACTACTAAAGATCTTAATCTAAAAAGAAAATAAAGTTTCGAGAAAATCACCTTATTTCCCCAAAAATGAGTTCTGGAAGGATCTGAACTTGAAAATGATGATCGAAGTCTTTGAATGTGATAATTTAATGATTTAATATATTAATTATGAGTATTAATACATTAGAAAACAAATGGAATAGATTGGAGAGAGATAGGAGAAGAAATGAAGAAGAAAGAAAGAAAAGAGGAGAAGTTATCGTGAGAAAATAGTTACTGCCTCACTAATACCCACTTCGCCAAATTTTCACTTCGCTAAATTTCCATTTTGCCAATTCCACTTCGCCAATCTCACTTCGGCAATTCCCACTTTGCCAACTTTCACTTCGGCAATTTCCAATTCGCTAATCTCATTTTGCCAACTTCCACTTCGGCAATTCCCACTTCGCTAATCTCACTTTGCCAACTTCCCCTTCAAAAATTTCAACTTCGTTAATCTTACTTATCCAGCTCGATCAGCCTCTATCCATCTCAAAATCAAGGAGCCAGCTCACACTACCTATTTCTACCGAGCTGGAAAAACCTTCCTCGTTAACTCGCACTAAACCTACTCACAAATGAGCTACAGATATCCAAACTCCTCCATTCTTTTTGTCACTTAAAATAGACAAGTAGAGGTCCAACATATCCAAAATTTAGGTCAAAAGGAGATCTACACAATTTATGGTGAATTTCTATATTTCACCCTGACTTACTCTCCAAGTACTATCTGAGTAGGTCTAATTAATTTATATCTCTCTTGAGCTACAATTATCCAATCTCCTTGAAATTTTACAGCCATATATAAAACACATAAAGGAACATTTTTCATGTTTACACTTTTGATTCACTCATCCCCTAACATTCTTAGACTTTCTGCAGGAAATAGCGAACTAGACAAGTTATGGTCAAGGAAGCATATCTCCTCACACACACAAAATCTTACAAAACAGTTCTACAAACTTAAAGATAAGATATAATCTACAACTCTTATGTTTTATACTTTTCTAAATTATTCCTTTAAGATCATGAAAATTGACTCATAAGATCCTTCCTGAATACTGATTATGAAATTCTCAAAGCATCAATCTAACCACAATCACCTCAACAAACATGCATAAAAAAAAATGTAACAGGTATTACAATTGCTAACAATAGTTGACATCCATATCTACCCTTAAACCAGTAACCATCCATGCAGATAATCAGTCTACATCATGATTTGTATCCCTTTCTCAATGTAGCCAATCATGTGTACATCCCCTCAAACTCACCTTTGTCCTCTTTGAACTCCACAGTAGAGCCTGGGCTGGATCTAAGCAATTCAAATTTATAATCATGTATTTTATTTATTGCTCAACATCATCCCACTGATCTTCTGCAATACAAGGTTCCTTACTCTCTATGCCTTCATTTTGCCAATGGTGAATTTGTATTACTTTTGGACCCTT
Source organism: Aleurites moluccanus (assembly GCA_948193065.1). Classification (NCBI taxonomy): domain Eukaryota; kingdom Viridiplantae; phylum Streptophyta; class Magnoliopsida; order Malpighiales; family Euphorbiaceae; genus Aleurites; species Aleurites moluccanus. The sequence continues at coordinate 1,431 of CANXYC010907029.1, read as the reverse complement.
GCAATGAAAGTAGTTAATAAACAATTGGGATTATCTCTAATTTCATCCGTATAATGACTTGCTAACCATTTAGTAGTCAAATGGAAATTACTGCATACCTTTCTTTATGTATGTGTGAAGTTTGCAACATTTATCTAAAAGCTATTGTCATTTGTTTCCTTTATGAATTGTTTAGAGGAATAAATCCTTCAAACATAATTTTTCTTGCAAACAGCTTCCACCCCTACCTTATCATTTTTGGGAAAGCAAACCTATTTTCGATACACAATTTATAATAACCTCTTTTAACTTATCATTATCTTTAAATATTATTTTCACCATAAAATGTGGATCCTCCAGATCCCTACCTCCATCAAACTTAACAAATCTTTGCCTATCTTCATCATCAGAATCAAATTCAGTATGCAACTTGTCACTAGGTGCATAATCTATTTCTTGATTTGCATCCTAATACCCAATGCCAACATCAACTGGAGCTTGCACTATCTTAGTAGTCCCCTTAAGACTTCTTTTTGGTCTTCTAGATTCCATGGTGGCAATGTTGATTTTCTTATTTTTGGTATTCTAATTTAATATCTCAGCTAGGTCATCATCCATGTCGGATAGATCAAAATCTAGATCATGAAATTTCAAATCACCATCATCTTCAAAATTTGAATTAATTGTTGTTGCTTGATGTACATATGTAGTTGTTGCATAATGTGGTTCAATATTGTGGATTTCTACTTTAGTTTTAGTTAGAGGGACTACTAGTTCAATTGAGTTACAACTGCTTGAGGCACATATGCATAATGAGGTGCAGCTTCAGATGAAGTTGCAGTATGTTTAGGTTCATCTATAAAATGAGTTAGTTCTAACATGTTGTTGCTACATAATATGGCTCAGTTGATGTATTACAAGTTGTTACATGTTCTGTTATTGCTACAAAGTTAGTGGTTGTCAACTGATGGTCAACCACACCCTAACCATCATCTTCAAAATCACTAAACCATGATAAATCAATATGAGTTGTGTATAAAATGGAATTGTCTGATGGGTAGCCATAGAACTATCTTCTTAAGTGGCCCTTGAACTGTCTTGTTGGATATTACTGGAAGCATCAAAATTCTATTGCTTTCTCATGTATGTTTACTGTCAGAAGGTCTATTTTTTCTAGTAGCAGTGGTATGAATATCCTCTTTATCTTCTAAGTCTTCAATAACAACAGCAGACTTGCCCTTTGGTGGTTGTGCTTCATTGTACAACTTTTCCTCAAGTATATGCTCCATATAAAAATCAACCTCTCCCACATCAAATGCATGCAAATTCATCTGATGGCTTAATGACAACACATATAGAGGGGGGGGGGGGGGGGGGGAATAAATGTTTGTAAAATATTTAAGTATAAAAAAATAACTAAATTCCAATTTATAAAAAAACAACAAAAAAATT
>CANXYC010906898.1:0-17644 GCA_948193065.1 Aleurites moluccanus | reverse complement strand
AAGACAATAAGTGTTCCAGGAACAATGCTAAGACAATTAATAGTCCCTTGAGGATGGACGAAAGTGTTCCTATGATAAGTACAAGAAAATGCTAAGAAGATATACAAGTTAAGGCTTCGGAGCATGAGATAAGAGAAGTTTCTTACATGCTAATTTTTGTCTAACTTCAGCAGTGTGCGTCCAGTACTTAATATGTCAATGTTTCAAAAATATGTTGTCGATCCTTATCATGTGCTACAAGTTCCGAAAAGTAGACTTTCATCCAGATTAGACGTAAGAAGAAATTCCAATTGCCATTGTGGACCGAATGGTTAAAAGGATAAGGAATAAATATATATCAATGGTTAAGGTCCTATGGAGAAATCAAACTATGGAAGAGTGCACTTGGAAAAGTGCACTTGGAAAAGTGAGCAAAGCATACAAGACAAGTACCCCTACCTATTTCAAGTTTAAGGTAAGTTATTTATAAATTCAAGGATGAATTTATTTAAGGGGAAAGAATGTAATCCCTGTCATATTATATATATTTTTTTTATTTATTCATGCGTGAAGGTTGAATTGTTGTGAATAGATAAATGTTTTGAGGAATTAATAATTTTGTATGCAGGGAGAATTTTATGAGGCTGATTTCATGATTTTAAAGAAATAATTTGGTAAAGTGTAAAAAATAAGAATTGTAGATTTATTTTCTTTAAGTCTGTAAAACAGTTCTGTAAAATTCTGTGTGTGTGAAGAGATATGCCTCCTCGACCAGAACCTGTTTGGTTCATTATTTTCTGCAGGAATCTGAGAATGTTTAATTTTTCTGGGAATGATTGAGGCTGAATGAGCCAAAAGTATAAACATAAGAAATGTTCTTTTATGTGTTATATTTTTGGCTATAAAATTTCAATGGAATTTGATAAGTATAGCTTAGTTGAGATTAGAATTAATCAGACCTGTTCGGATGATTTTGGGTAGTAAAGTCAGGGTGAATTTTAGAAATTCACCATAGTTTATGTAGATCTCCTTTTGATTTGAATTTTGGATATGTTGGACTTCTGAGTGTCTATTTTAAGTGACAAAAATAATCAGGGAGTTTGGATATTTGTAGCTCATTTGCTAGCTGGTTTAATATGAGTTGTCGAGGAAGGGTTCCAGCTCGGCAGAATCTAGCATAGCGAGCCGACAATGCGAAGTGCCATTTGCGAGCCGACAATGCAAAGTGGCTTTATGAGGAGGCAATTAGCGAAGTGAGATTACCGAGGTAGCAATAAGCAAAGAGGAGAATTGGCGAAGTGGGATTACCGAGGTGGCAATAGGCGAAGAGGAGAATTAGCGAAGTGAGATTGCCGAGGTGGCAATAGGCAAAGAGGAGAATTGGCGAAGTGGGATTATCGAGATGGCAAAAGGTGAAGAGGAGAATTGGCGAAGTGGGATTGCCGAGGTGGCAATAGGCGAAGAGGAGAATTGGCAAAGTGGGATTGCCGAGGTGGCAATAGGCGAAGAGGAGAATTGGCGAAGTGGGATTGCTGAGGTGACAATAGACGAATAGGAGAATTGGCGAAGTGGGATTGCCGAGGCGGCAATTGGAGAAGTGGAGAATTGGCAAAGTGGCATTTGCGAGCTGGCAAATGCGAAATGGCATTGCGAGCCGACAATGCGAATTGGCATTTGCTATCTGGCTTATGCGAAGTGTCATTGTCAGAGCGGATTGGCGAGGCGAGTTGGCGAAGCGTAATTGAGAGGCAGTAGCCTATTTAACCAGTTACCCAGTAGCTTTTCTTTCACGATTTTCTTCTTCTTTTTTTCTTCGTTCTTCTTCATTTCTTCTCCTATCTCTCTCAAATCTATCCCATTTGATTTCTAATGCATTAATACTCAGAATTAATTCATTAGATCATTAAATTAGAGCATTCTAAGGCTGTGATTCTCATTTTCAAGTCAAATTCTTCAAGAACTCAGTTTTGAGGAAAATAAGGTAATTTTCTCCAAACTTCATTTTCTCTTTAGATTAAGAATTTCTGGTAATTAGAATAGTTATTTATAAGTATATAGAGTCTATTATAAGTAATTAAGACTATGAAATTTGATGAATAGTGATGTGAATAGTAAATACATTTTGAATTTCAGATTTTTCTTTAAGGAATAAAATAAATTGATGTTAGGAAACAATAATAGAGACTATAAGATGATTAAATTATATGGAATCATATTATGTATTTTTGATTAAGGAAAGCCCTAATTTTGAATATTTGAGGAAACTTCCATAGGAGAAGAGAACTCAAGAAATTTAAGAAGATTATTGAATGAACAAACTATTGAGGGAAATACAAGGATAAATTTGTGTAGAGGTAAATATGAACATTGCATATGCTTATTGTTTCTTTGAGATGACTTGTCCAAGCTTTCCTAATGTTCACATATATGATTTATATTTTATATGATATTGTATTTCTGATCTATCAAATGAAATTTTCAAGATATTATCAAACCAAAATGACCATTTGTTTCATGTGATTACCATGTGTATATATATATATATATATTGTAAATGACTTGGTCAATCTTCTTTGGATCAAGTTCATATGAATCCTATTTGTTAACTTGACTGAATTTATGTTATATGTTGATGGTCTTGTGACTAATATGTTTCTTGTAAGATTGCAACCGTATGACCCTATGGATAAAATGCTCTTCCCAATCAGAATAAATTCATTGGTCCATTGTGCACTTTGGGAACCTAGCTGATAGGGTTTTTATCAGTGTCCACCTAGAGGGGACCATGAGCTCTAGGCGTATGTCTGGCCAAGCATGTGTTTGAGATAAGGTAGCAAGGACTACCGATGCGCTCTGTTGTGATAGGTAGCAAGGCTACTGATGCATTCTGCAGTTCTATCATGTGATTTGATAGTGCTATTCGATTGTGAGCACTTCCGTTCTTGTAAGCATAACCATATAATATTTTCTTACCCATGTTCTTTGGATTTACCTTTCCTTGGGAATTGATATATATTTTTTTTATATTGCATGTTCATATCTTACTGAGTTGAAGTCTCATTCCTCTTCTGTGGATTTCAGGTGATAGTGTAGCTCGAGAGGGAGCTAATATAGAAGATCGAGCTTCTTGATTTATTCCTCCAGGAAGTCTCCACTGTAATTATATATATATATATATATACTCATTGAATCGTATTATGGTATGGTATGGTACGTCGTGGGAGTATACTCTAGAGCTCCGTAGTTAGTTATCGAGTATGATATTATTTTGATGTATGAACTGTTACATTTTGGGTTGCTCTTGTTCCTTAATGATGTGGGATGTATCGTTTAATCAGTAAGGAACAAGAGGAAATTATATGATGATAAATATAAATGTATGAATTATTATTTCATGAGCTATAGAAATGAATATTTGTAGTGATATCTATATTGGATATGAATATGTAATTTGAATGAGATCCAGGATCTAAGTGTTCTACGGGTTTATGGTGGCCTTAAGCCTACCATTGCCCTAGAACCATCGCATCACTGGAGTTGGGGTATGACAAATTCATACTTTAAGGTTCTCATATCTATAGAACTTAGTAGCTTATATTCTGTTTATTAGTTAATATGGCAAATTACACTCATGACCTAATATCTCATAAACCACAAATCCAATTGAAAAACCCTTTTACAGGATTATAGATAAAACATAAATGAACACTTTTTATGTTGAATACTTCTTCTAATTCTGTCTCTATCATTATTTACAATAAAAATACTATAGTATTTTTTTAGAAAATCTAATTTCAGGTCAGTCACAGTTTTTACTCAATAAATATTTCCTCAATTCAAATTTTACAAATTCCTTTTATAGAAATCTAATTGCATAGTTATCTAAAAATTTCATATTTTGGCCATCCTCAAATTTAGTTATTAAAATTTCAAAATATTAATCACAAGTTATTGCCTCAAATCAGATTTCAAAAATTATATAAACCTTAACTCACTCTTTACATTTTTAACTTAATTAACTCTATTATTTATTAAATCAAACCATAAAATTCTTAAATTCAATCAAATAACTAAGTTTAGAAATCTTACCTTGATTTAAAATACTTGAATTGCCTTCTTCTTTTGCTCCTCCAAATGATTGAATACCAAATTCTATCTATTTTCTTCATAAAACTTCTTCATTCTTCAATTTCCTATCTATTTATGGTTGATTTTCTTTGAAAAAGGTTAGAAAACTATTTCTTTGGCTTTTCTCTACATATGGTTTGGTTTTCTTCCTTTGAATAGCTTTCTTCTTCATCTTTTATATACACCAAATGCTAACCTAAAAAAAAATGAATATAAAGAAAAATAGAATTTTCTAGATTTTTTATTACTTGTCATTTTTTCATTAATTTGATACGTTAATTAATTATTTCCTATCAAAAATCTTCTCTTTACCCACCATGGCTGGCCACTAGCCTTCTTTCTAGAATGGGTGGGTCCCACAACTTAGTTTAATTGCACTTTGGCCTAAAAATTTTCTTATTTGCATTTTTGACCCCAAAACTTTTTGTAATTTATTCTGTCTATTATGTTTAGATTCAACCATCAATGTGGGAAATGAAATACCTTATTTTAGGTTGTTCTATCATTTAAAAATAGGTCTAAATCAATTTTGAATTCCAGACAGTGGATTTTCAAAATTGCCCCCAAAGTTGCCATAAATTATGATTTTGCCATTACTCTTATTTCCAGTATTCCTAAATATTTTTTAATTCTTTATTTTTATCATAATTACACATAAAATTAACTAACTTAATCCCCCCAGATCTGGGTAAAAAATTCTTAAATTAGTAGGATTGCTATTTCTCCGGCAGTGTAATTAACATCGGTACTTTTCGGGACAGTATCCTAAAAGTGGTCAGGTTGAGGCTCAAAAATTCTTGAGTAATACACTCTACCATTCTCTATATATTTCCATAATCGATTGACCCTATTCATACTTCAATTAATATAATATTTGTTACTATAGTTCGTTATATTCATACTATCTTATGTATTTCCTCACTATTTATTGTTCTATCTGCTGGGGTATTACAGTCTTAGGTGTATGTGCACAAGATATGAAGTTCATATATGTTTTACCAGGATGGGAAGGATCAACACATAATGGTAGAGTTTTGAAAAATGCATTAATTAGAAGAAATGGTCTTAGAGTACCGCGAGTTATACATTATAAATTTCATATTAGATTATACCTTAAAAATGCTTTATAATAAATATCTAAACATCAATTGATGTTGTTATTCTAGGATATTACTATTTGTGCGATGATGGATATACAAATTGTGAGGGTTTTCTCACCCCATATAGAGATCAAAGATATCATCTGAATGAGTGGAGATAAGGAAGTCAACCTATAACACCTGAAGATTATTTTAATATGAAGCACTCAAGAGCTAGAAATGTGATTGAGAGATGTTTTGGTGTTTTGAATTTGAGGTGGGCCATTCTTAGGGATCAATCATGATTTCCAGTTAAGACAGTTGAGAGAATTGTATTTGCTTGTTACCTCCTTCATAATTTGATCAATCAATAAATGGGTGTAGATTCATTTGAGGCTAGTTATGTAGATGAAGGCCAGTCACAAGGGACTCAACTTCCAAATGAATATATCAAATTATGTTGACTCATCAAATGTGTGGAATCAATTTAGAGCTAACTTAGCAAATGAAATGTTTAACAATTAGTAAATCAAATGTTTAACAATTGGCAAAATAGTAGGAGTAGGAATTATTTTACCATTTGAATGATTTGATACACTAAAAGATATTTTTAAATGCTTGCTAATTATTGTTGTACTTGTTAATCATAAACATGTTTAGTTTTATTACTCATTGATATGAATTCTTAAGTGTGAAGTTTTAGTTTGTGCCTTTATTTTGCCAAATATTTTTATATCGTCTATTAATATATTTTTTTATTATTGTTTGTTTAATGCCTTTCTTATTATTTAATACACATAACTCCTAAGATGGGGAAAAAAAAAGATGACAACCATTCACAAACTAGAGACTATAATGCATTGGAACCTGAAGAAGATGCTTTACTAGTATATGGTATGTGACATTTAGTAGAAATTGGAAAAGGTGATAAATTATGCATTTAAAAATGGTTTTTTTCTTGCATTAAAGAATTACATGCAAGAAAAGTTACTAAGATGCAAGAAAAAGGCCAATCCTCATATCAAGTCAAGACATAAATTATTGAAGAGACAATATCATGCAATTTGTGAGATGCGAGGAGATGGATATTCCAGATTTGACTGGGATTCAAAATGACAATGTATTATGGATGATGATATGTATTTGAAGAATGGCTCAAAGGTAACATTTAGCTTTCTGGATTTGACTTTTTTAAAATGATACTAATGATGTTAGTTGATTACTCAAAAAACTCATCCTAATTCTAGTAGGATGAAAAACAAGTTATTTCCTTAATTTGACCAATTTGCTCAAATATTTGGCAAAGATCATGCAACTGGAGTTATGTCTAAGTCTCTAGTAGATGCTGTTGAGGAACTTGAAAGAGAAGAGCAACTACAAGAGCTTGCACCCCACATATCTTGTTAGATGATGAGATTGAGGAAGTACAATCACAATTCATGATGGGAGATTCTCTAAGTAATTATAATGTAAGTCAAGTTGAATCTATTTGAGTCAATCAAACTCCTAGCCTTGTTACTTATTCTGAAGGTAATCATAGTATAAACCATGCTGGCCCATTCTCTTCTCAACCTAAAGCTAACAAAAAAAAAAAAAAGTTGATGTTGAATTTGTCATAAATTTTTTTTTTTTTTCTAAGATGTCCAAGTTAGAAGATGAAAGTTGCTGGCAATCACATTTCAAGACTTGAGGATTATTTTAGACATTAACAATATGTTGCTTTGAAAAGAATGAAGATATACTAGGAGCTCAAAAAAATTAATGAAATTTCTGAATTTCAAAGTTAACTATTGTAAGGAAGCTAGTCAAATGCCCTTTTGAGACTAATTTCTTCTTTAGCTTAGATAATGAAGCCAAACAAATATATGTTTTGGCTCTCTTAATGCTAGATTCATGATTATCTAATGTCCATTTCCATCATTCTTTGATGGAGGTAAACATTTTGTAGAAATTTTTGTGGCTTTTTGTATATGGCAGGTGTTAGTATTATGTGACAATAATTAAATATGATGAAGTTTTATTGATGATAAAACTTATATATTAATGTTAGTGCTTTGTAAAACTTATGCACATTTAATTTATAATTATTTATATTTATTTATTTGACTACATCTTTTATTTTATTTTTTATATGTTTGTACTTTGAAGTGATGCACTAATGCTCTCTATCAAGTAGTAACTTATGAATTTAAAATTAGTGGCTATTTTTGGCTACCACTATATTTCTTGATTACTGATACTTTTTTACTTCCTTCCATCATGTATGATTTGGAAAACTTGAAGATGACTGAAACGTTGAATGACTTGCCTTTTTTTTCTTTTGTAATGAAATAAATCATAATATTACTTTGATTCTTTTCACAAAAGATGAGAGTTGGGCTAGTATTGCAAAGTATTTCGTAGGAAAGGGTGTTAAAACAAATGCAAGAAACTTGATTCTTTAAACATATGGCATAATTTTTATATTCAGCAAACTCAGGTTGCAAAAACATGCCTAAGGTAGAAATGAGCAAAAACATTAATTTTTATTGAAATTTAATAGTAGGAGGTGTATAAAAAATACAAGACAAGTTAGTTATTTACTTTAAAAATCCATGGAATTTTATTATTTAACCAAACATGAATATATGAAAATGTAAACAATAAATCCAAGGATTTTATTTTAATACTAGATGATGAAATTTATTAATTTCATTGATTTCACATTTCATAGATTTTGAATATCTTCAATCCAAACATTGTCTTAATATTCATTACTCATATCAATGAGATTAACCTATCATTAACTCTATTTATGCATACTTAAATCTTAATTTAACATGCAAACAAGTTAAAGTTGACTAAATTCATTCCCACGATATAGCCACATGTATATCTAACCTAATTCTTTAAACTCTAGAATGGTCTAAATCTTAGCTCAACATTCATGCATTGTTGAATCACTCTCAATCTTCAAACACGATCATTAATCATCATAAATAACATAATTTTACCTAAATTGTGAAATTATAGGGTGAATTTGTTTTGGTTATAGAGCTTGAGAAATGTGGAAGAAGATGGAAGAAAGTGAAAACTAAAATATGTATCAAAATTTAAGAAAAGGGGGTTATTTGTAGCTGGTAGGGTGTAACATGCATTACTAGATGTTCACATCCAATATTCCTGATTCAAAATTTAAGAATTTGGGATAAAAAAGAAATTCATGGGTGTTCCTAGATATTAACGCTTATTACACTTTAACTCAAATTTCAGTAATTTGGAACAGAGAAGAAATTCATGGGTGTTACTAGATATCCACGCTAGTTAAGCTTCATTCAAAATTCAAGAATTTGGAACAAAGAAGAAATTCAATTGTGTTACATGACATTCATGCTTGATACCACCTAAAAGATAAAATGGTGGAATTGACCCAAGAATAAAGTTACCTCATTCTAGTAATTGTCATGTAGAGCTCAATATTTATGGACTTCAATGTGACATTGAACCTCCCAAAAGTATAATTATAAGAATTTCTAAGTTTACTTCAAGAGAATTCAAGTCCTAATATTTATGTAACTTACAATTTAAGTTCTAAGGTTCACAAATCACTATAGGCAGTACATATTAGCCTAAACCTGGTATATTTAGAACTTAAGATCAATCTAGCCTGATCATACACATGCATAATATCATGTCTAGCTCACATAATGCATGCATGTAACATAAACTCATAGAACTTAATTAATAACATGCACGAGAATTAGGGATGGCAACGGGGGTATTGCCACACCCACACTCGCTCTGCTAAAATAACTTTTTACTCACCCCATAACTCACCCTTCTTAGGTTACGAGGCAGAGCGGGGGACAAGGCGGGAGGGTAGAACATGTATACCCATTTACCTGCTAATCTTAATTTTAACTTAATTTTTTCATATTAATTTACCATGACTAAACTTTAAAAACCAAATAGCATAATATATTTATCCGATACACTACAAACACAATATTTATAAAGACATATAAAAAGAAATTTATCAAAATCAATTCAAATATAATATTTATAAAGACATAAAAAAAATGTCTTAAAGTTCTATGTTTCTTAAAATACTCCATTGGATTAAAAATATCACCCAATACTCATCAACATCTTTAGTAATTCCTCCTCCTTCATCAATATCAATGCCACCTAATCATAACATCCCTAAAAAAGTTTTTTTTTAAAAAAAATTAACAATCCGAGCAATTATTTTAGAGGGATCCAAGCTACATATATACCTTTAATATTCCATATATTAGTTTTTCCCCTATGAGCAAAGATAACAATTCTCTTTTAGAAGTTCCAATACAAAACAACTGTTTAGTACCTAGATAAGTAAAAGACTACAAACTACCATAATGTTACATGTAAGAGCGAACAAATTCATCAATACCTTATTGAAAAGCTTGAATCTTATTTACCAAAAAAAAAAATTGAATCTCTACCCATCTATAAATTAGTCAAATAACATAATTGCAATTGATTGCGGCAACCTAAAAAGCTAGAATTTGCTAAGTAAAAGTGGAAGTTTGATCTTCTCCATATTACCCTGCAATATGGTGTAAAATCTAATTTTAAACATCTTTTTTATTTTTTTTATATATATTTAGTTTATTTTTTAATCAAATTTTAATTCTTGCAAGTGTGTCTCTTATTTTTCTTTTTTCTCCTTCACATTATCATTTTGCAAAGATAAGAAAAATCCCATCCCATAAGCAGTATAATCAAGCAAATGACATTTTAATAAGAAACTAAATTAATAAAAATTGATAAATTTAACAAATTATAAACATCGAAATCGCATTTTCAATTAACAAATCTACTTTGCAACAATAAAACCCCAACCCTAGAAAGTTACAAAATTAAATAAAACTAAAAAAAATTAAAAGATACCTGACTAACTGATGAGAGGTGAGATGAGTTTGTCTATGAGAGGATGAGATGAGAGGGTGACTGGGTGAGATAAGGATAGAGCGACTCTGAGAAAATAAAAGGAAAGGGAATGAGAGCGGTAGATAAGATAAAAGGGTAGGGAGGGTATTAGGACTTCTTAGATGATGACGACGACAACAACGATGATGATGATAATAATAATAAACGGGTCGGGTATGAATCGGGTATACTCTAAACTCATACTCGATTTGAACCCGTGACATGTATTATTTTCTATATTCGTATCCGTCTCGCAATTAAACGAGACGGGTAAAACCTAACCCATTTAGGTCGGAGCAAAATGAATATTCATCGAATTAGATCAAATTGTCATTCCTAACGAGAATACATAAATGAATATGAAGGTTGATATCATTAGCCCAAAATGATCTTAATTGGTCTAACTCTAAGGTAAACCAAGAAATAAGGACAAAAAATGTTACATTCCTTTTCTTTTATAGCCTCTTGGTGAGTTGGCCTCTAAAACCCCCATTGCCTCTTACTCCAATTACAATTTCTTTAACATAACTATTGGTAACTGCTTCTTCTCTCCATGCTCCTTAGCTCAAGTAACTGTTTCGTTACTTCCTCTAAGGAGCTGCTTCCAGTAATTTCTATTAAGAAATTGCTTCAATTCTTCCATGTTTCTTTTAGATGCGCACGTTCCTTTGTTACCAGTGAATATGATGAAGTCTTCTGAAAGCTCTCTCTTTTATGCACGTAAAATTAGCTAACAAGGCCTCTTGATTAACTTGCGATCTCTTTATAAAATATGAGCCAGCATATGTGATCAAATTAATTAAAATTAAATATTTATTTAGGTTATAAATAATTAATTAATTAAAATTAAGTATTTCTTTAGTTATCAGATATTTAAAGATAATTAAGCCTTTAGATTAAGAGAAATTATTAGATAAAAAAGAAATATATTGTTTTACTCTCGTAAAAATAAATTATGTGTGGTTAAAATGAAATGACATAAATTCTCTTTTATTTTAATAAGAGGATTATATTTTCATCTTTCCTAATCATTTCTCTTAAATTAATTACAAGCAACTAATTGTTTGATACCAAAACTATAATTAATTAAATCTTCGGTGAAAACAAGTTTTTGAGATGGTAAAAATTAAGTTTTTGAGATTATATATACCTTAAATGAGATAAAAAAAAAAAAAAAAATATTAATTTTTTTTTAATTTTTTTTTTTTTTACATCTTAACGTGCACATGGTAAAGTATTAAAGAATTAATCCAGTCCAAACACTGCCTTTAAAGTCATTTTTGGTCTAACCCCAATACGGAGCTGACGTCACCGCCGGTCACAATGCACGGCCATCTCTACCCTTACCCATTTCCCTCAGAATCCGATTCTTTTTTTTTTATCCTGTTATCCTACACCCTCCTTTCCCTCCAGCGCACTTTAGCACCACCCATCGGACATTCCTTTTCTCTTCTTTCTCATGGACCCCGCCCGGTCCCTTCCCCTTTCCACCCGCCCCTCTCCACCCGGCGGCGGAGTAGGCGGTGGCGGCCGCGAAGATTGTTGGAGTGAAGGCGCGACGGAGACTTTAATCGAGGCATGGGGCGACCGTTACGTTAATCTGAACCGAGGAAATCTCCGTCAGAAGGACTGGAAAGAAGTAGCCGATGCCGTCAATTCCCGGCAAAACGGCGTCAAGCCACGGAAGACCGACGTTCAGTGCAAGAACCGGATCGATACATTGAAGAAGAAATATAAGCTCGAGAAAGCCAAACCTCCTCCGTCCAAATGGCCGTTTTATTATCGTCTCGATTCTCTCATCGGTGTTAACGCTACCGTTACTCCCAAAAAGAAGCCTCCGGCCGTAACCTTGACCGTGAAATCGAAGCCAATTCCTAAACTGGAGCTTTATTCCGGCGTGTCAAATTCAACGGAGGCGTCGTTGGACGACGAGGATGATGATGATATAGGGTTTGATGAAAGAGCGATAAAGAAGCAGCATCGAATGGAGGATGTAGATTTCTCCGATGGAGCTGCATGTAGGGAATTGGCGAGAGCTATATTGAAATTTGGGGAGATATATGAGAGAGTTGAGAGTTCTAAGCAGCAGCAAATGGTGGAGCTTGAAAAGCAGAGAATGGAGTTCACAAAAGAACTTGAGTTCGAGAGAATGAACATGTTCATGGATGCCCAAATGGAGCTTGAAAAGAAATCATTAAAGCGCGCCAAATTCGCCTCTTCTTGTTCAGGTTAATTTTTGTTTTCTAATTTATGCTTTTTATTCGGTATTTTGTGTTTTTGGGTATTGAATTTGTCGAATTGGAAGTGAATTTGTTGTTTATAATTTTTGGGTTGATCGAATTGTGAGTTTAGAAAAAGAAAGCCGATTTCTTTTGCTCTTCCAGTATAATTAGTGTACAATTGTTCATTTTCTGTTTACTTGTATTAGGAGACTTGCAGATGCTGATTGTTGCTTTAGTTGATTCAGTTTTAGCTTTTGGGATTTTTTTTTCTTTTGCTCTTTTAGGGTAGTTTTGTCAAGTTCTTGATAGGATTTTGATGGCTTTTTGTTTCTTTACTTCTGAAAAGTCTGATGCTGAAACTGTTTCATCTGAGTGCATTGGAGCTGTATTGCAGGGGGTTCTCCTGTCGGGTTTGAGGGTGCATGTCAAGTCCTATACATGTTTGTGTTTAGCGGATTTTCTATTAATTTCGAATGGATTTTGAATTGCGCCAGTAGATGTCCTTTATAATTTGAGAAGTTAGAAGGAATAAAGTTTTTGACTAAGGAAGAAGCATGAGATGTGTATCTTTGGGTTTCTTTGTCTTTCTTCTGCTCATGACTTCTGGAAAAATTTTGCAAGAAATTGGAACTTACAAGGCTACGAGATTTTTCCTTGATAGGGATTTTCTAGTGGAGTTGAGGACACAGTTAAAAACTGAGCTGCTGCAAGTATGAGGGTATTCAATTGTTCGTCATATTTTTGGATTGTGCTTAACTGCTTTGCTTATGGTTCACTTAAAATTACACAGGCTTGGCTAGGCGTATTGTTAAACAGCTTGGTGTTGACTTGGCTTGCTACTCAATCAAACCTATTATATTGAGATAGGATTGGTTTGGACATGCATAAACATCTGCTCAATATGTAGCCTTTCAAATATGATCTTAGTTACAATAAACGCTTGAGGATTTTAGAATGGAATGATTCTTTGGAGTTTTGGAATTGTACTCTTCGCTTATGTTTCATAAAAATAAGTTCCTTGAATTTGTGTGAACAGGTTATTTTGGCTTTTAAAACCCACAGAGATAGAGAACTCTGACCAGGCTAAAATATGCAAATGTGAGCAATGCATTTGATGTTCTCTTTTTATCACAAGGCTGTGATGTGGATGCTACAATTTTGAATATCCACTTTTCTTAAATCTCAATTGATATATGTGTAAAATAGAAGGCAGTTGCATTTTGAGTGGTCTGTTTGTGAACTTGCATTGATAATCATTCTTGGTATGAATGTATCACATTTGACAAGGTAGAGTTAGAACTTGGATCCATCCTACTTGGCGTTCTGTCTCTCTGTCTCTCTATTCAAGATGCACATGCATGCACTAACCGACACTTGTACACACGCATGTGCTTGCGGGTCGCAGCAAGTACGCAGTCACCCAAAGCTTTCTTGTGGCTCAGCTTTATGCTGTACCCTTTTCATTACCATCGTCTTCAGTCTGTTGTAATAATTGGCTTAAGGTTATTCTTGTAATATCTGTGAAATTAATGTTGATGCTAAATTTGAGATTGTCTTTCACTTAAGGTCTAAGAAGTGTCCCATGAATTATGGATTCTTTGAACAGGGAAGAAGTTATAGGTGAGGTTGCATGAATGCTTTGATTCCATGTGGGCTACATGAAAGTCCTCATTCAATCACTAGCTCAATACTGAAGTTTTCTGTCACAACATCCGGACTCTGTTACATCATCAACAGATTCAGACTCGGAGCTTTTGTAGATGATTAATGTTTAGTGTATCTATTGTTGTAACATTATTCAGTGTAAATGATAGTTATTCTGCTACAATTTCTGTACTTTCTAATATTTTAAACTGTAACCTACTTGTATTCTCAGGCAACTTAAGTATTTCTCAAGATATGTGACAAGGTTGTGTCTCAATAAAGTTAATGCTGATTAAATTCTCTTTCCTTTTTGAATGATGTTCATGGGACACCCTTGCTTAAAGGGAGATATTACAAGAAATTACTTGAATGATCTTTAAGTATTTACTATTATCGATCCAGTCATGGAAGTTATTTATTTTCAGGTCAAAATAGAAATTACAATTCTTTGTAGGCATTCCTAGTAAGGAAGAACTCAAGGTGCTATGTTTGTTTTGTATTTCTAATTCTGAACTAAATAAATAGAATTAGTGGTAAATTGAGGAAATGTATTTTTTTTTTTTTTTTGAGAAATAATTTTAAGAACTGTATTTTATTCTGAAATTCAGAGCAAACTGAATATGTGAATTGAAAGACAAACTTTATTTTGCTTTTGGAAAGACAAACTTTATTTTGCTTTTGGAAGCTGATAGCTACTACACAGTTGCAGCTATTGTGCTTTTGCTTTGCGGGGGGAAGAAGTGGTCGGTTACTGAACTATTACTGCTCTAATGACACTTTTAAAACCGTGTAAGAGTGAATGCATGTCTTTGGATTCGCATGGCACTAGATAAAGTGAAATCTTCTGGTGGGGTTGGTGATGTCATTAACTAAATGCTCCAATTGCAGAGTACGAAGGTTTTTCTGAATTCTAAGTTCTGTTACCGTGCCACAAGAATATTAGGCAGACCAAGATTTCATGTTTTAAACAAGAAAATTAGGCTGAATCTGCAATATTTCATGTTTAGATCAAGATTAAAAACAGTGCAAAAACTAATTAAACAGGGCTAAATACACTTAAGAATCTCAATGATCCAGTGGATTTTCCCTTTGTTAATTCTGGATTGAGAACATAAACCGAAGAAGTTCTTGAAAACACAAACATTAATATATATAAATATAAATAGTTATCAAAATATATATGGGAATTGATTAAAATCATTATTGATGAATCCATCTTGGGTGATGTCAGATGAATTCTGGGTAAAACTTTCTATGAATCCAGCACAAACAGGAAATTCAGAGAAAGTAGAATTTGCAGAATTTGCATTATACTTGGCCAAACGATCTCTAGCAATGGCAAGATCAAACTGCAACTCAACCATTCTTCTCTGCAACAAAGCTATAGCACCAATACAACCATAAACAGGGTCTCTAAGTCTTGCTTCAGCTTCATAAGCAAGAGAATTCACAGTGTCTTCTCTTTGCTCTTCAGGAACTTCGATGAGGATTTTGCTGACATTGCTTGCACCGAAAACTTTGTGTACTTTTGCAAATTTTTTAGGCTCATCGGATCGAAAATATGGGGCGAATATGCAATTGGGTATGCATCTTCTTTTTAAGAACTTGCAGGCTGCACATGAGGAGCTGGAACGAGGCTCATTGCTCCTCATTTCTTCATATCACTATCTACTTTTCTTTCTTTTTGTGTTCTATCCTCACACCAACAACTCTCCACCATATATATAAAATAGGCCAAAGGAAGCAAAGGATAAATCTCCCATATATAAAATAAATAAACCTTGCTATCTTCTCGGCCTATTAGCTCAGCTGGTTAGAGCGTCGTGCTAATAACGCGAAGGTCGCAAGTTCGAGACCTGCATGGGCCATTTTTATAAAGTCCAATTTTTATGTTAATTTTTAATGTCAATTTTAAAATAATATATACATAAGACAGTGTTTGATTCGGAGTAAAAGTTAAATTTGACTATTTATATTCAAATAACATCACTTTTATTATTAGACTAAAATTTTTGACTATTTATATTCAAATAACATCACTTTTATTATTAGACTAAAATTTTAATTTATCAAATTTAACAGTGGTTAAAATTTACTAATATAATTTATTATCTTAATTAATGCGTAAATTTAAAATTACTATAAATTATAATACTTAATCATTTTAAATGACTAACGATTTAAATCAACCTACAACTATTTATATTCAAACAACCGTAATTTCTATTATTAAACTAAAATTTTAATTATCAAATTTAACTGTGCTTAAGATTTGATGGTGTAATTAATGCATAATTATTTTTTAAATATTAATGCATAAATTTATTTTTAATGTATGATCTATCAATATTAATTATAGTAAATTTTTATAAATTAATATTATTGAAATTTATAAATTTTATTAATTAAAAAAATATTAATTAATCGAATATTAATTTAATATATTAATTTAAGTCGAAATTGTAAAAAATTATTATATAATAAAAAATATCAATAGAAATTTTACTGTATATAATATAATTTATCAGTACAAATTACCCATAATGAACCAAATAATTTTTTCATATAACTTGTGTTGTATCAAATTAACCATACAATAAAATGCTAAGAAAGTTGAAGAAAAACTTATCAAGAATAACAAATACATGTGTGAATTATTATTATTATTATTATCTTTTGAACCCTTTTTTCTAGTTAGGAAGTGGGATGGGTCCAAATAATAGAACATGGGGGGCAACACTATATGTAATGATGATTTTAGATGAGACATGATAGTTCATCAATGAGGATGGGATATTTCATTGCACTTCAATACTTCATTGAGGAAAAAGAAAATAAAATCTTTACAAGAAAAAGCAAACCACATTCAAGAAAGCTATGGCCCTATCCACAAGATGGAAAAAAAATCCTTTGGAGTATGATGAAAAAATACAATTGAAAAGACCAATTGGGAATCTAATATCAATTAGTGGAGCCACTGGAAATTTCATTGTTACACTTTACTTGTGGTGTTTCTATCCATATAAAAATTAAAAATATTTTCTTTTATTTCCCTTGTCATGTGATATTTCTAAGATCTTTATGTTATTACATAAAAGGAATTTTTTTTAATATATATTATATATTATAGTTTAAAATTTTATCTTTTAGTGAAAATATTTTATTTATTTCTTTTTTTTAATGTCTAATCAAATTTAAAATAATTTTACCTAAATTAGGAAAGGTACCATTGAACTTGTTATGGTTTAGATGTCTTCTTCAAAAAGCCTATAGTTCACAGATACAATGAAGTAAAAGCTTAGGAACTGATAACAAATCTAAGATTTTTTTTTTTTATCATATTCTATTGGATTCTTCTTAGTACCAACCTTTTTCTACTTTATTAATTTTTAACTTAAAAAACTTGGGTTAGAATAGTTTTTATGTCCTATTTACCACATTGATTAATTGCCTTCTATACTTATTTTGAGAAACAGCCTTGCTGCCCTTTTTGTTTTTTAGATGAGAATCATTCATTTATTAAAAATTAGCCATATATAGAGACATTGAATAAAAGAAACTCAAGAAAATGCATACAAATCTTGAGTTTGTCTAAACAAAAATTAGACATATATATATATATATATATATATATATATATAT
>CANXYC010906861.1:0-15862 GCA_948193065.1 Aleurites moluccanus | reverse complement strand
TATATATATATATATATATATATATATATATATATATATATATATATATATATATATATATATATATAAATAATGACATAACAAGCTAAGCTTAAATGTTTTCATGTTATTATGTACTCTTATGAATCTCTTTTTCTTACTTTATGGACTTATTCTATGTGAGCCTTAATGACAAAAATTCCCATCTGATAGAAAAATTATTAGATTATGTGTACATGGTAACCTGTAGATAGGATATATTATCTGACTCTTCTTAGAGAAAGTTGAAGCCCTAGGTATAGGACCTTATCAGTCAAGCGTCAGTTAGTGGATCATGCTATTACGAATCTAATCACACTGATGTTATGATATTATGATTAGGATTTCTACGATTCTTCTTTTTTTTTTTTATTATGGAAACCTTGCTACTATAGTTGACAGCTATGCGATGAATCTATATAATCAAGTTCTTCTTGTTTTTCATGTATCAATCATTATGCTAACCTCTTTGACATTATATTCATTAATAAAGTACCCCTATGATATACAACCATGCCTTTACGAGTGAATGAACAATAATTATCAATCTTCTAATGTATAGTAGTATGATTTTTACTTAATGATTTTTACTCATAGCTATTTTTATGTCTTTCGGGCAGCAGGTAGTGAATAAGTTAGGTTCCTTGTTGCTTCTTCTTCAGCGAGGAGCCTTAGATATCCACGTATATATTTGACTTTTAGAGTTCTCTTTTTTCTAGTAGCTTTATGGTTGTCTTTTAGGGGATTTGATTTTGATTTTGGGATATTGTTATATGAACTAATATACATTGATTTTATATACTTACCTATGATTTGGAGTATGACATTAATGATTGTAATTGATTCATACTGGTGCATATATGTATGGATGATAGTATATGGTTATGATTTGTTATAATTTCATGTTATGATCCTGGGGTTAAGTCCAGGTCCTATAATACCATGTTTTGGATATTATGATTCTATGGGTGGTTAACAACCTTAAGCTTACCCATACATTAGGACAGTTATAGCCTAAAGTTGGGGTGTGATGAAGTAGTATCAAAGCAAAAATTTTAGAGTGTAGAATAGTCTACCCTAAGTTATAGTAGGTGTGACCCCATAGAACGACTCTTTTATTTCATTTGTAAGTCTTTCTTCTTATGTTGGTATATGTGTGTTTCCATATGCTCTAAGACTTTTATGTTTCATGTATCAATTAGATGCCACCTAGAGCCCAACCTATAGTACCTAGGGGGAGGAAAATAAACCCTAAGAGAGGAGCTACTTAGCGTGGGAGAAGAACAGTTCTTGATATTATTTCGGATGAGGCATCCAATGTAATTTCATCCTGTGCATGCCATAATAAGGATTAGCCTCCACCAAGAGCAAGATGTAGAGTACAAACCCAAGATTAACATATCCCTCCACCACCTAAATTAGACATTAGTGCCCTACTTCAAGAAATACTAGAATTGAGGAGGGAAAATCAAATATTAAGGGAAGATAGGGCCAGAAAGCTATCACCTTTGCCTCTATCGATATATGATCCACCACCACCAATACCTATTCCTCCTCCACAGAAGGTTATGAGGAGGATGATCAATAAGAAAGGTGTATCTATCTATAGCTTTGGAAGCTTAATCTTCCAGAGTTCTCAAGGAACAAAGGGAAGAAATATATGAATTCCTTGAAGAAATGGATAAAACAGTGGGGAAACTACCATGTTCATATGTAAGTGTGATCGATTTAGTAAGTCACTAATTAAAAAAGAAAGGCTTGGACGTGGTATCATAAGTATGTCAAAGATAGACTATATAGGAATGATCCTCTATCATGAGAGCAATTCAAATGGGAAATGACTGATGAATTTATTTTCAAGGGAGATTGAATTGAGAGAAGGAATACAATTTAAATGGTTGAAGAAAGAAAGTATAAGTGTTTTCAAATATGCAAGAAAGTTTGAAAGGTTGAGCTGATTTGTGGATAATGTTTTAGCCACTAAAAGGATTGAAATGCTCTATTTAGGAGGGGTTTGCATGCTTCTTATCACAACAATTTATTAGCACATTAGATTCATACTTTCTTCAAACTCATAAACAATATTAGATGGATGGAGACCAAAAATAGAGAGGAAAGAACTGAAAGGATGGAGAGAGAGCATAAGAGGAAGGCTAAGAGTAGCCATAGTATGTTTGGTATGGGAGGAAACAACTCTTACATAAGGGGCATCAACATAAGATTTAGAGTGCTAGTTATGGTCCATCCAGGGGCCTGCAGAGGAGTCATCTGACGGTGAGTGCATCAATTGCATTAGACCCTAATGCTTTATAAGGATATAACCATTATGGACAACGAGGACTAACCATTCCACCTTGTGCTACATGTGGGAGACATCATGTATATGAGAGGACAACTTATAAAATGAGATGAACTGCTACTATTGCATCTCAGCCGATGGTGCAAATGGTGAGATTTGAAACTAGAGATCATGATGGTCGGGCAAAGGTCAGACTTAGACTCATACATAAGGACTAGGATCTGCACATTCCCATCCCCTAGCACCCAAAGGTTAGATGAGAGTGTATGCAGTGACTCATCAACAGGCTCAAACTTCTAACACACTAATGATAGGTAACCTTCCTATAGGTGGTGTTAGGCACACGTATTGTTTGATTTCGGGATGAGTCATTCCTTTGTTTCCTAAGTTTTTCCAAAATGTTGTATGTGGAAAAGAGTTTGTTGGAAGTTTCTTTAGCTATCTCTACCCGATTAGGATAGTCTATATGTCATGTTCCAAAATTAGAACATGACAATCCTAGGATGTGGGATCAGTCTAAGACAACCAACACCCGTAGAACCCCTAACATATCCATTTATCTTTCACTGTTACTTAATTAGTTACTTTTTATTCTATGCTCTGTAATTCAGTTACTGCTCTATCTCATTATCCATATAACAAATATAATTTAATTGTATATATATATTAAGTCTCATACACACAACCATAACCAGTTACAAACCATGGAGCTACTAAATATTACACAGAAATAGAGTACTAATATTTACATTACAAAATAAGTCTGCTGGTTCCACAAAAGAAGAAGACTTGGAACCTGCTCTCTACTACTGACCTAAAAATATTAAACCACTACAGAGTGAGTATAAAAGTACTTAGTAAGCTCAATATACATCAAATTACATTTGGGTTAGGTAATCAACAAGAAAATAAGATAAACAAATATTAGGTGTTAGGCTTGCACATCAAATGCCATGAGTGGAAGAATTGGATAACAATAATAGATAGTATCAAATAGGCAGGTCATAAATATAATAAGTCATGTGGAAATGATAGATAATGGGCCTTAACACATATAACATTATGTAAATCACATGTAAATTACATAAGACGGGCTAGGCCTTATGGCTAGGATATTAACCCTTCCCAGCTAGGGTCCATAGTATTCATTGTACACAATGCCGATAGTACTCACCCACTAACCCGTCGATATGGTAGCTTTGTTAAATCAACAGATAATAAAGTGAAAGGAACATTAATTAAAGCACTTAATCAATAGGAATAGATAAAGAACAATGTACTTATCAATGAACGTATAAGTTACATATTACTCAATCGATGTCATCAATTAAATATAAATAAGCAATGAAAACATTGTTTAGTATAACAATTGGTATGGCATTCAAGAATGGGTTAGACATAAAAAAGGTCAATCAATGTCAGTTGCACTGGTGTAATTGGCTAGCCAACATTGCTGGCAACGATGGCATTGGCTTGGTAGGCCTATGAAAGATTCATTGTGGCATTTTATCGAATACTTGGTGTGCAACTTTCTAATAACATTTTGGTAGGGTTTTGGTGGAATTTTAACAATGCCCAAATAACAATAAAAAATCTCACAATATGGGTACTCAATAGGCAATTCAAGTTCAACAAATAACTATACAATATGGATCAAAATAGGCTTGGAAAACCAAGGAAAATCCAAGCAAAAATTTAAAGGAAAATGGCATACATGGTTCGACCAAATGAAGTTTTTCACAAATGGTTTCTATAATTCATTTTATCACTTTAGGCATATAAAATGATGTATATCAAACTCACCTAAGCTTTCAAATTACCAAAATGAAGCTTGAAACACCAACTTCCTTCAAAGGAGGCAAAAGTGACAACTATGCCCTTCCTTTGTTTCTACACCAAAATTATCACCATTTTAGCTTCTAATAAATACAATTAAACATATTATAACTTAATTATAGATTATGAAAGCTTAATCTAGGGTTTGGTTCTTTACACAACCTAATGAGGGTTTGAATTTGGGATTTTCCATCATATTGAACAAATTGATGCAATTAATTGCTAAAATCACCCAATTCATCATCTAAAACATCTAATTTACTTAAAAGGATGAAGAAAACATCAAATTACCTTGAGTGGAGGTGTAGGCTAAAATCTTTAAGTGAAGAAATCTTGAAGTTTTGGTTGAATTCTTGATGATTTTAAGTTGTTTTAGGTATTTGATCAAGTTTTCTATGGTTTTTCTTTGCAAAATTGCATGAAAAATGGGTGGGAATAGCTTAACGTAGTTCGGCTATGGAAAGAGGAAGGACAAGATGATGAAGTTTGATGGAAAAATAGCTAAGTATGGCTTATATAGGTAGAAAGTTTTGAAAATTAGAGTTTCTACCCTAAAACTTTTGATATTTATACTTTTAAACCTAAAATTTTCTGTAACAAATTATGTAAATACTATTCAGTTTCAAATATCATTATGGGGAGTGAATAAGCATATTTTTAGCTGTAGTTTTGTACTATAATGCCTTTGATAGGATTTTGGATTATAGACAGGTGGTTTTCCAAAATGCCCTGGAAGTTCCACTTATTTACGATTTTGTCATTCTACTGATTTTTCATCATTCATAACACTTTTCCATACTTTCTTTTTATCAATAAATATCATTATTTTTGTTATCTTATTACCCATGTGTCTGAATTAAATAACTTTAGATTTGATATTGTATTTACTCCTTAAGTTATGTAATTATTTCTAGTGTTTTTAGACCAGTACTTTAGAAAACTATCTAGTAATTGAGCCAAAACTCTAGGGTGTTTGTAAGGCCTCGCCCGAGCACCGCGTTTGGGTCCACTTTAAAATATAGGATCAGAATGCTCATTTGGGTGATTTTTCACGGAGGAGACGACCTTAGCCCCTTTTATTTGAAAATGATTTTGATTTTGAAGTCACCACCTTAAGTTATTTTTATTTGAAAAATTTAAGGTAAAAACCTATTTTGACTCTAATTTTATCCCAAAGGAAAAAGTGCACTAGTCTTTGAAACCAAAGAGGATTCGAGGACTTGGTTTTCGGTTGAACTTGGCTTTTAATTTTAACCTTGATTTAAAATTATTTTCATGAGCAATTAAAGAATGACGTATAAGATGCATGAGCAAGTAAATAAATGGATGAACAATTGAAATATAAGCAAAAATAAATGGATGAACAATTGAAATATAAGCAATCAAGTAAAACAATAAAAAAAAGCCATAAAAGTAAATTATTACACCTCAAAATCCTAAAATAAGGGATATCAACTCTAGCCTTTGTGGGTTCTAGGTTGATCACACATTCCCCAAAGAATACATTCAACAAATAAAGTAAAGCAAATAATCAAAGCAAAATAGATGGTTTTTTGTCTTTTTTTTGGATTTGAAGCTTTATACAGCTTGCCTGCGTATCCCGTAGAATGGGAATCAAAACCCACGCAGTTCTTCCTTCTCGCAAAGGAGGGTTGATTTTATGCCCAATTTATCATGTTTTGATTCTTTATTTTGATATTTTACCAAAGTAAAGAAGATGAACTAGGAGACGATACCTTTGCCCTAGCTTTTAGGGATGTTGGCAAACGAAATGCTATGCTGGATCGGAGTTCCACCTTGGATTGGATGATGCCCGAGGAAATGGGTCGAAATGCCTTCTTAGCTCTTAAGAAAAAAAACCGGCAGAGAGACCTTGCATAGAAAAAATATAACTTTGAGGCTCAACACGCCCCTAGTAGCAACTCTTTAAATTCAAAGAGAGCTAAAAAGAAGAAAATATGACTTGGAGAGGAAAAAAAGACGAAATCAAATAGACTAAATGATTTCTTGTCTTCTTCTTCTTTTCTTTTGTTGCTTTTGTGTCTTTTTGTGTGTCTTGGAAGGTGGGGGGAGGCTTCCTATTTATAATATGAGCTTGGAGGGTCGAATCCCATAATTTTCCAATGTGGGATTTTGAAGAAAACAAGTTCAGTATAGAGCTACCGTCGGCAAGAGGAACTGTTGCTGCCGGAAGGGGGTGGCGTAGCCGGGGGGCCTTGGCGGCACAGGGTCTGAAAGAAGGCGGCAGCAATGGCAAAGAGCCATGCTACAGCCCTTAGGCATGGCAGCTGCTGCCCAGACCGCCACCCCTCTCTGGCGACAATGCCATGCCTAGAGGGCGGCACCTGTGCCCAGACTTCATTCTGAGGCCATTTCGAGTTTGTCCGAGCACAGGTTTGGTTTCAGGGAGTGTCGTTCGGGTTGGCACGAGTTTGAGGGTGTAGAAAATGAGTGTTCACACTACTCACCCACATTAGCAAAACTGATAGCAACTGGTAAGTTTGAAGAAAATGTAAAGAGCATTTCACCAAACGCTTGGTGTGCATCACTTAAAAACCAATTTGGTAGGGTTTAAGGGCAAGTTCAATAAAACATGGGTTTCACATTTCAAGTCAATACTACTTTCAATTCAAGGAACAATTTAAATTAGGTATCAACTCAAAACAATAAATCAAATCAATGCTTGAAAATTATCAAAATTCCAAAGGGCATTCATCATACATGATTCGACCACTTTAACAAAAGTGTGCAAATGATTTTCTTAATTTCAAATGTGGTATTAGGCATACATAATAATATATATAAGACTCACCTAAACTGTTGATTAGATAAAAAATGCAATGGAACCTCAATTTGCTCAAAGTAGGCAATAGTGTAGTTGTTCATCTTCCTTTGATTTTACACCAAAATTTCCACATATTTATGTTCTAATGGATGTAAATAAGTCTATTCTAACATTAAATTGAATTATGAAACTCAAATGGATCATTAGGATTTAGAATTATTCATCAAATTAGGGTTTTTCTTCAATTCTCATTCAATCTTGCTATCTATCATTCAATTTACTTATCTAGCTATATATATAACTAAAATAAATGGAAAGGATGAAAGAATTAATATTTTACCTCTTCCTTTAGGTGAAGCCAAAACCCTAGGTGTATGTTCTTTAATCTTTTACTTGTTTTTCTTGATGGAAATTAATGTATAATTGATGAAATAAGCTTAATTTGATGTTTGGTACAATTTCCTTTTGAAAATTTTGAAAGAAATTTGCATATGGAAAGGAAGATGGATTCGACCAAGAGTGGGGGAGGAGAGGAGGTGAAGAAAATGGATGGGAAAAGATGATAAGAATAGCTTATATATTATTTAGACTTTAGGTATTTAGGTTTTCCTCCTTGGCACTTCAAATATTCATGTTTCGACCCCGCAACTTATAACTATTCACCTTTTTGTCCTACTTTAATTCTAAAATAATATTTCTTATATTCCTTCGGCTTATGATTCTAATGGTGCATTTAAATATATACACTTCCAAGCTCGTTCGAAAATTAAAGCACCGAGGTGCCTGCTTCACTGTCGGTATTAGTTTTTTGCAACTTGTTTAATTATTTATGTATGACGTTTCTATGATTAAATGGAGTGTTTCTATATTTAAATGAAGAAATTTTTTAGGGTTTTACACTTTACCCCCTTCAATAAAATTCATCCTCGAATTTTAACTATACGTGTCTCATTAATAGAATATCGATGTATATTTAGTTCATATGCCTCGCTTACTCTCCTATGTATACTTTTTTATCCATTGATTCTTTTATAACACTTTAACTATTTGAACCTTTGCATTACGCAACTATCATATTTGACTATATACAATTTTGAATGGTGCTTCCTCACAGGTCAAATTTTCATCTATCTCAATGGCTTCATATAAAATTAGGCTATCATGGTCTGGTTTCGATCCTGGGTTCCCTATATCAAACTAGATTTTCATATCTCCTTACTCTAATGATTGAAATGTTTTTAATTCCAAAATCTGTTACTTTGATACATAAACTCATCTTGCCCTTTCGACAAAAATCTTTATCTTTTTCTCATAACAGTCAACCATTACATGTTAAGTGGTTAGCCCATTCATCCTTTATATCATATCAAGTTCTAACACTAGTAGTTCTACTAGGTTAATAAGTAAGGTTCTATCTTCAATCTCTATATCACAACCTAGGTTGTGAATAAATGATTTTGCACCCCAAGTAGACTCGGTTCAACCCAAATTGATTAGCAACCAATCGGAGATCAAAGTCGACTACGAATATAGATAAATTGAACCATGCCAAGATGATCGGTGTCAACCGGAGGTTGAATCAGGCAAATCAAATTGGATAAGCATCAAAACAAACCTAGTGGCAACCAACCTAGGCTTTGGAGATAATGCCAAGCCTAGCTAGCAACGTCGTCACCCAGGCCAGCTTCTGCTGCTAGTGAAGCCTCCTCCTACCTCCAAATGATGCCCCTCTATCTCCAATCTTCAATGCAAGTGCCACCAAACCCAGAATGTGAATCCCATATCGGTTTTCAGTCCAAATTTCCCTCAGATGTTTCCCTATACACAAATAAATACAAGACTCACTTTCCTTTTCAAAAGATGCCAACTCTCATTGAGTTATACCAGAACAACTAAGTCGAGCTTTCCTAACTTGGCTCTTTCTTCTCCTCCTATAATTAACTTTCCTTATCATAAGCGGTTTATCTCTATTTGATTTCAAACTGATTTCTCCAACTCTTTTTTAGTGGGAGGAATAGAAGACCTAGAGCAATCTCTCATTGAGTCAATTTAGAAGCAACACCGCTTTGCTAATCTTATGGAATCTAAAGTGGAAATCCGATCCGGGCAAACTCTAAGAAGACATACCCCAAGAAGCAAGGTATCGTGTTCATACCTCAAAATTAATTGGTGTAAAATCAATTAAAAGGACCACAACATAAAATCAATCTCAAACCAAGATATCATGTTAGTACCTCAAAATTAATTGATATAAATCAATTAAAAGAACCACAAAATCAATCTTTTCTTAAAATAAAATCAAACCCCCTTCGCAAGAAAGGAGAACTGCGTGGGTTTTGATTCCTATTCAAATGGATATGCAGGCAAGCTGTTTAATAACTTCAAATCTAAAAAACTAAAAACTCTTATTTTTCTTAAATTAATCTGTTTTAATATTGTTTTGGGGAATATATAGTTAACCTAGAATTCCCATTGAGAGCTAGAGTTAAAATCCCCTATTATTGGTTGAAATAGTAATGCTAGATAAAGCTTCAAGCATTGCTTTCTTATGCTTTTCAAATGACATAAACAATTTTCATATGCTAATGTTAGTTTGGGTTTTCTTAAGTTTCTTCAGGATAGTGTCATCTTATACCTTCTTCTCATTTTCAACCTTATCTCCTTCTAGAGCATTCTCCTTCTTACTATCCTTCTTCTCATTAGGCTGATAGAACCGGTGACTCCTAGTTACATGGGCCACAACCTCTTCTTCCTCATCCCAAAAATCATTAGCTTCATTATCTTTGTCATCACTATCCCAAAACCCAGTCATAACAATGAACTGATTATACCCTAAGTATCCATCATTATCAATGTTGCCATCAATAAAGGAATCCATGATTTTCTCAATGGATAATCCTAATCTAATAAGGTAAACATTATTTGGTGGGGCCATAGCCCTATGTTTGGGCAATGAGTTATTTTTGGTATTGGGCTCTTCTCTTTCTTGGTCAGGTATTTTCTTGCTATCAATCAAGTCTTAGATTTCATGTTTGAATCTTCGACATTGGTTAGTATGATGACCAATCATTTGATGGAATTGGCAATAAATATTGTGATTGAAATTTGGGAGTAAAGAATCGGGTAAAGGTCTCAAAATTCCTTTTTTTTTTTATAGCTTCTCAAAGATTTTGGATATGAGTTTGTTGAGCTTAGAGAATTTCCTTTATTAACGTATAACACCTACATTCACCAATTTGGCATTTCCCTTATTCCCACTCAGGTTGCTATGACCATTATCACTTTTTTTTGTTTCATACTTCTTCTTCTCATTCAACATATCCTCTACCTAGATATCGGGTTCATATAGCTGCTTAAAATTGGCTAAAGGAATATATAGATTTTCATGAATTTCGCCAGAGGTTCCCCTCACACACATCTTAATTTGGTCCTTAACCTTTGGTCTATTTTTTATTTGAGTAGCCTTTTGCTTCCACCTTATTAAGTACTTTACAAAAGTTTCATTATACTTTTGTTGGGTGGTTTCCAAGTCACGCAAGGTCACATCTATCTGTTTACTATAAGAATATTGTTGAACAAACTTTTTTTCTAAATCTCTCCAATCTGTCATCACCTTCTTATCTAAGTCATAATACCAACAAACAACATCCCACGTCAAGGAAAGGACAAAGAACTTTGTGATTTGAGCTTTGGTAATTCCAGTAGCCCCCGTGGTGGTGGCATATTGCCTTAAATGTACTCTAGGATCACTTGTCCTATCAAACTTTTGTAAATCTAGGATTTTAAAACTTAGAGGGAGGTCCTCTTTTATAGTGATATCTAATTCTTTAATATCATAAACCCCATCAACTCTCATACTTTTAAGCATGTTTTCAACCTGCTTGGATAAATTCTCATATCCTTTAGGAACCACTTCGGTCTTTCGAGCCTTTCCTTTTTCATAGTTTAGGTATAAATCATAGTTATCATTTATATCCAACACTTTATTGAGATTAGGGTCCCTAGTTTCATTCCTAAGATGGCTTACTTCTTGGGTTGCCTCCTTGGCTTGAGTAAACTATGGAAGGATTTGTTCAAGGACTTCTTGCAAACAAGTTTCTAGGATAGCCCTAAATTCCACATCCAACACCTTACTAATGGCACATTCAAGTTATTATTGCTCATTTCCTTCATATGCCATCTTAGCAATTACTTTACTGGGTTCGGCTTCGAGATCAAAAGAGAAACTCTTTTGTATTGTGCCATCTCTTGTGGATGAGTTGGATACAGGTTGGGAACCCCCTTCTGATAATGGAGTCCAATCCAACTTCTTGCAGATCTTTGTTCAATCAAGGCTTTCCTTTTCACCTTTTCTTTCCAACCTTGCACCTTATTCTTTTTTTTTACCCAGTGTTTTCTATGGCTATAAAGCCAACTATCATGTATGAATGCATGAATGCATAAGTTCACTAATGTTTAATATTTCCATGAGACTAAACCCTAAGTCCTTATTACTTATAACTTCATTTATTGATTTGGGAAGGAAAAGATGGAGTTACCTTTCCTTTTGTGGGTGATTCATTCATATTCAAATATTGGGGGAAAAAGGGAATAAGAAGAAATAAGCACTCAAAATGGTTTGAAAATGGTATTATTATAACTTAGTTTTATTTCAAATGTTTTGGGTCATAGCCCCAATATGATAAATTCCCTCTATCAAACTATTTTTAATCTTCATCTTCTTATGGATCCTCCTCTTCTAGGTCTTCTTTTGGATCTTCCTCCTCCTTATCTTTTATGTTTTCATTAGCTAAGGCATCAACCAATAGAACATCATAGAGCTTAGTCAAATCACTTCGGAATGCTTCAGCCTCAGTAATTACTTCTCTACTTCACTCCTCAAATCTAGCAAAGAGTTATTCATAGGAAGGTGGTTCAAATAGCAGACTTTCAACTATGCTTTCTTCTTCTTAGATAACATAGACTTCTTCCTCTATCATTCTCTCTAGAGATTCATTACGAATGGTAGGTATGTTTTTTATTTCTTCATACCACTCTTCTTCATCCCACTCTACTGGTTCTAGCTTCTCTTGATTATCTTCCACATCAGCTCCATATCCATCAAAGTCTATGACTCCTACTTCTTCAATTTCTACATTTTGATACTTGTGAAGTGGGCTATCCTTTTCACTCACTTCTTTTCCCTCTCTCTCTTTGAAAGGATAAGTGACTTGGATTCAGGTTTAGTCATTTTTGGAAATATGAACCTAGATGTCTACATAAAGTTCGTGGATTAGATTTTTCCTTAGATGATGTATGATGCATGTTTCACATCCATCTATTGCATAACAAGGCAAACAATTTTCTTTCCATTCTTTTAGAGACAAGACGAGGGACAAATGGCGGGTCATGCCCCTATTTTTAATATTTTATGAAATCTTATTTTAAAGTCTCATGGTAAAGTTTCCTTTTAAGTTTTGGATAAAAGAGAAAACCTAAGTTTATCTACAATATCTAGCTAAGGGAATTGGTTTTTCAAATCCCAGTGGAGTCATCAAACTGTGATGTCTTTTGTGGCAATTATCTGGATTCTAACCTAAAGTAAATCGGTAAGGATTAACCAAATTGAAGAAAGGATTCGCCACTTAGTTAAAGGTGTAACAGAGACCATAAATGCAGCGTATTTCATTCCTCTAGATTATGAGTGAAGATTTTATCCCTGGCTAAGAATCAGGCTGCCTTATCCAGAGATCCAATAAGGAAACCAGATATAGATTGGGAAAGGTGTTAGGCACCCTAGCTTGCTTGGCCATTGGCCAACCTCCTTATTTAACTAGACATTGTAAGTGAAATAACTTGGGCATACCCTTAATTATCCAATACAAGAAAGAAGACACATCATTTAAAGGAAACAATTCATAAGACAAAAATATAATTTCTATCATGACACATGCTCAACTGTACCACAAACCAGACCAAACATAATCTTTAGGAAGGATTGGAAGAGCCACAAATGGTCTCACTTAAAACTCAACCTCCTTAGACAAAATTATATGGGGTCTACTTAATTATACAATCTCACAAGATCATGCCTAAAGGTTTTATAAAATGATCATGTTCATTGCATAATATTGATTCACACTAGCCCTAAAGAAATGGATGGAGAAATGATTCCTCTAACCCTAGCAACAGTTTTACATAAGTCGTTGAATTAAATCATATTGTATATGTATATCCATTCATCTAACATCCTAAGATAAAGAAATGGAAATAAGAAAATAGAATTATGTAATATACAAGTTAAATAAAACATTTGCACTTGGACTTTGCATTTAGGGCCTTAATGCATTTAAGCTCATTTAACTTTCATACTTGGGTCTTATGGGCCTCATGTTATTTATTTTATTTGCTTCATCCCTACATGGATATGTCATGACCCGGTTTCCTGGATCGTGATGGTCCTAGGGCACGGGAAATGCCAATAGCGACTAACACCCGTAGAACCCAGTATCACATGCATAATCTATAAACCACAATATATTATTATTCATATTAATTATTTACTATCCATTCTGTTATTCTATCATGCATTTTGTAATTTACTGCAAATGGCTGTAACAGTCATATATCATATCACATAATCATTATATAACTCATAGAAACTATCAAGTATTATATACACATGTTCATCTCCTAGCTAACCCATACATACCCTATGGAGTAGCTAGATAATGAACACCAAAAATAATAATACAAAATATCAAAAATTATACATCAGTCTGTTTGTAGCAAAAATCCTCGGAAGATAGATGACAGGATTCTGCACTATACTCCTCTCCTAAAATGGTTAAACAATGAAAAGAGTG
Organism: Aleurites moluccanus; assembly: GCA_948193065.1. Classification (NCBI taxonomy): domain Eukaryota; kingdom Viridiplantae; phylum Streptophyta; class Magnoliopsida; order Malpighiales; family Euphorbiaceae; genus Aleurites; species Aleurites moluccanus. The sequence continues at coordinate 2,079 of CANXYC010906861.1, read as the reverse complement.
AGTATAGATGATACTCAATGAATCTACATGCATCCACAATAAAACAGTAGACATCAATAAAGCAATGGTATCAATAGAACAAATAACAGTATATAGAACCAATATCAGGGTACAATATAGCTAAGGAATGCAATATAGGCTTGGTATCATATGGAAAGACAAATAAAGGGATGGAATGTATGAAAAGAAATCATACAATCTCCAGTAATCCGTATGGACCATATAGGTCTCCAGTATCATATTTGTATCAATAAGCATAAGGCTGATCAAACCCTATGGCCAAGACCATAACCCCTCCTAGCTAGGGTATCAGTAATATAATGTGCACATCGCCGACAATATTTCCCCACTACCCTGTCAGATCGGTAGCTCTGCTAAGCAATATAAGGGTCAATATAACAAGGGATACCATTATGCAACAATGGCATCCAACAATCAATCAATCCAATATCAATCAGTTTAATATCAGTCAATCCAATTATCAATATGAACAACAATGCTATAGATAATATACAATCAATGATAAGTGGTTTGGCAATTAAGGAAGACAGAGAACAAAAGTTGGTTTGGTAGTGAAAAACGGTAGGTCAATTAGCATGCCAATGTCACTGGCGACAATGGCATTCAAATGGTAGGCCTATGGAATACAAACCAATAGGCCAAAGGCAAATGAACTAGGCATTTCATCAAACACATGGTGGGCATATAATGGCAAGCCAATAGGTTAGGTTTAGGTACAAACTTGACTTGCCCAATTCAATCAACACAAAACTACATTGTCAATGAAGGTATAGGTCTCAAAGAAACATAATTAAACAACATTAAAATGGGATCAAATGGCATGGAAATTCAAGCAAAAATAAAAGGAAAATGGACAATATGAATAGTGCAAACCATTCGGCCAAAAATGGGTTTTTAGGGTAGGGTTTCAATCATCAATTCAATCAATTAGGCATATTTTAGGATGCAATATAGACTCACCTAAAGCTTCAAATCCCTTTGAACAAGTCAATTCCACCGAATTTCTCTAATAGGGCAAAACAACACACTTTGATCCAAACTTCAATTCTACATCAATTAATCCATCAATTAGTTGCCTATTCACATCCAATTAACTAATTCTAACATCAATTAATATAAACTAACACTAAATCATCAATTCATTTCTTACAACTTCAATTTAACCAACCAATTAGGGATTTCTAACAAATAGTATTAATTGATGCAAATTAACACCAAACCCATCTAATTCAACCTAAATAACATCTAAATAAACTATTAAATCAAACAAATAACATCTTACCTCAATTTTGAAGAAATGGCCAAAATCTTCCCTCTAACTTTCCTTGAAATCCTTAGCTCCTTTCTATAAATTGATGATGGAAATGAAGAAAGCTAAGTTGATTTGCTAATTTTCTATCAATTTGCTTAAGAATTTAACAAGAAATGAAGAAGAAAATGGAGGAAGAAGGATGGAACTATGGTTCGGCCAAGCTATGTGTAACACCTCAGTCTAAACTTAACCTAAACCATTAAAGGCCATTAAAGGGCAATTAGGGGGAAAATTTTTTCTTTCTTTTGAACTTGATAATGGCATGTGTTTATGCATGAAATAGATGGTTATTCATGTTATACGAATAGGTTTTAGGCATAGAAGTGATTTAAAGGCTGTTAGGACAAAATCGGGAAATTTTGAAATTTTTGTGAACTGAGGGCAAAATGGTCATTTTACAGCCCATTCGGATTTTAATGGATTTATCATTATAAATGATGAAAGAAAATAAAATAAGTGAATGTAAATGGAATTATTAAGTTTATTTGAATAATATACGGAAAAATAAACCCGGTTGAAAATAGTTCCCGGCAAGCTGCTCAATTGACGTGCTTGACGTGCTTAAGGTGCTTCGATTGCACTAAAGGGCATTTTAGTCTTTTCATTCATAATATGGGATTATAGAATGTGTGCAACCTTATGGTATTAGTTTAGGCTTGATTAAATCCAACCATTGGATCAAATGATGGAAAAATGGACGGTTGGATCAATAGGATGCAAATTTGCTATCATAAGCCAAATGCATT
>CANXYC010906832.1:0-25741 GCA_948193065.1 Aleurites moluccanus | reverse complement strand
TATATATATATATATATATATATATATATTACTTTCTTAAATAAACTAAGAAATGGGGTTGGCCTGGTGGTTGGAAGGCTTAGCCTCCCTTCCACAAAGACTAGGTTTGAATCTCAGCTTGCCCTTTTTTTTTAAACAGATATTATAAAAACCATGTCCAGGCTTTCCCCTTCAATAACAAACCCACTGCCCTGATATTAGAACAAGGTAGTCTCCTAACTACCTTCTCAACCTGCTCAAGAAAATCATTAGGCTCATTGCCTCTATCACCTCTAAACTCAGGTAGGTTTAGCTTCAGAAAGCAAACATAAAAACTCCGCCTTCATCAATAACTCGGCGGGCTCCCTACACAACAGGCCCTCCAAGAACCATAGCTAGCTGTATAGGTGCTGGAGCAACATGTACTGCAGCAGGTGCAATAGGGGGTGGCACTGCTACTGGCACTAGAGGTGGCGGTACATTCTGTAGTTCCTGCCTCAAATCTGCTCGTTCCCTGGCAAATCCATCATTCCCCTTATCATCTCTATCCTCCTGGGGTCATCACTCCTCTCTATCTCCTCTGTAGTCTGTCGAGATTTGGATGGACCCTCTGAAATAGAAAATTCTCTGAACAGAGACTCATTAGAGGCTACCTCTACCTCTCTAGTATCTTTGTCTCTATCGTCAGACATCTTTGTAAACTGTCAGAAAATAGAATACGTACTCAGTACATTACAGAAATGCAGAATACTTATACATATACTTGACGAATTCAACAAAAGACGATACATGAATTCCTATGCTCTACCCATACTGTACTTAGTTACTATTCCTCTGTAACCTATGCTCTGATGTCTATAACCCAAAGCTCTGATACCACCTCTGTCATGACCCAATTTCGGATCGTGACGGTCCTAAGGTGCGGGAGATGTCAAAGGCGACCGACACTCATAAAACCCATCAATCACATCAATAAAATCTCATACTATATCAATATTATAGCAGAATCATCTACTGTCAATTACATATCAGACTTTAATCATACACTCACATAAGCACTATTCATTTTGTTACTCTGTCATTCATTCTGTCACTTTCTATAATTTCCATAATCTTATACATTTATTCTCCAAAATATCCATACATACATGTTCATAAGCTAACTATACCATACGTAACCCATGGAGCAGCTAGGATATGAACATATAAAATAATACAGTGTTAAATAATTACACTGATATAAAAATTGCAGAATCCATAGAGAGTCAAAATGTTGGGATATCTGCCTCCTACTCTGAACCTGGAGAGAGAAACAGTGAGAGGGTGAGTATATATGATACTCAGTGAATCTAACATTCATCGACCAATAAAATGGGTAATGAAATATCAATAAATAATAGGCAGATGAGATAAATAAATCAATATGCTCAAAATATTTGGATACAGAGTCAAGTACAGAATATGACTGTAAAGTCAGTACTCATTTCAAGGAAGATATATCACATGGATAAGATAGATAATGACAGATATAGAGCCATACACATAGAAATGTGTTAAGCACAAATCAATCTCATATCAATAAACATAAGATGGATCAGGTCTTATGACTAGGACTGCTATCCTTTCCCAATTAGGGCATAATAATAATACATTATGCACAATGCCGACAGTATGTACTCACTACCTTGTCGAGGCGGCAACTCTGTCCAATCACATAGGAATCAATAGAATCAATAAACACATCAATAGATACCATTTCATAATAATGGCATCACCAAGTATCAATAACTCATCATCAATCAATTCAATGAGCAATAGAATCAATAGGATATCAATAACAATTGATTATATAATGACCAAAGGTCTAGCAATTAACAATGGGATCAAACATAAGTTGGGCATTTACAGATAAAAATTGACGCAATTGGCATGCCATTATTGCTGACGACGATGGCATTCAAATAGTTGGCCTATGGATTTTTGGGCTAGGCATTTTATCGAACATATTGTGTGCAACAATGAAATGACATTTTAGCAAGGTTTTGGTACAACATTGACAATACCCCAAATATCAATAAATACACACATTATAAGCAATTCCATAGGCATTATATACACATCAATAAACATCATTAAATGGATCAAATTGGCTTGGAAAAACAAGCCAAAATGAAGCAAAATCAAAGGCAATTTGCCCTAATGTGGTTCGGCCAAAATGACCTTTTTGTGAATGAATTCCAATCAACATTTTAACACTTTGGACATGTAATTTGATGCATAAAAGACTCACCTAATACTTCAAATTACCAAGCAAAATTGGTTTGCCACTAATTTCTTCAAATTCCTCAAAGTAGGCAAATTGTGTAATTTTCTTCAATCGAATTTTCTACAACAATTCAACCATCAATTGCTCATTAATTAACTTCCAATTAACTTATTCTACACTCAATTTACACATACTAATCCAATTTCACAAAATCAATTCATACAACTTAGGTTTAGGGTTTGAAAATTGGGCAAAAATACTATATGCATCAATTGATGCAATTAAACACATTACCCAATCTTACTAGCATCTAATAATCCTAAATCAAACAAAGAAATAATTTACCTCAAATTGGTACTTTGGCCGAAATTCTCAAATGCCTTGTTCTTGAAATTTTCTTGATTTCTATGGCTGGAAATGGATGGAGGATGGATTATATGATGTTTATTTCAAGTTTCCATGGATTTTCCTTAGCAAAATTGAAGAAAAATCAATGGAAATTGAAAGAGCAATATTCGGACAAAGAATAAGAGAAATGGACAAAAATATTTCTAAGTGTGTCTTGTATAGTAAGTCACATTTGGCAAATTTTCTTTTGGTCCTTAAACTTTCCTTAAATTATGTTTTTGCCACATTTTCCTTTGGTAATTTATTCTGACAATTCCGTCGGGATTTGGATTTCAAAGTGAATATTCAAACATTTTATTTTTATTTATACTTTATAATAAAAATAGTTTCAAAGCCGTTCAAAAACTCAGACAGTCCAAATTCTATTATACCCTTAAAATTCCCTTTATTTACGGTTTTGCCATCGTTTACTTTATCAGTGTTCGTAAACATTTTTCACCTCTTTCTCTTTATTGTATTTACACATGCATATACATAATCATTTACCCCTTAGTCAGAATCAGAAATTCATCTGTCGACCGAACTGCTATTTTTGCGGCAGTGATATCGACACCGACATTTTCCAAAAAAGTTTCCCGTTTTCGCTCTAACTGAGTTTCTAAAATTATTTTAGATTGTTTCGATAATTTCAAACCATATACTGATAACTTTAATCATAAAAACATGATAAGTTTTTCTAGGGTATTACAGAATAGCAAGCTAAAATATTTTTAGTCTCATTGTTATAAAATCAACTTATTTAAAACAATTTTATAGAAGTTCTTTATAATAACAATTTCACTATTTTAATATAATTTATACACTTAATTACTAATTATATATAAAAATATTCGTAAACCATCAAATAAGCATTCAAATTATTTCAAATAATTTAATTAATCAACCTATAATATTTTTCAAATTCAACTTCTCAAATCTTCAATATTTAAAACACAGATGTAATACCCTATATGTGCATAACATATTTTTGTGAAATAAGTTCTCAATATATAGTTTAAAATTATCAAAATGACTAAAGATAATTTTAAAAACTCAGTTAAAGTGAAAACGAGAAATTTTTTCGAAAAATGTCGGTGTCGATATCGCTGCTGCAAAAATAGCAGTATGGTCGACGGATGAATTTCTGATTTTGGCAAGAGGGTAAATGATAATGTATATTCATGTGTAAATGTAGTAAAAAGAAAGATGAGAAGAATATTTAAGAACACTGATAAAGTAAACGATGGCAAAATCGTAAATAAAGGAAACTTTATGGGAATAGTGGAATTTCTACAGTATGAGTTTTAGAACAGCTCTGAAACTATTTTTATTAATAAGTATTAATAAAAATAAGATGTTTAAATATTCACTTTGAATTTCAAATCCCGACGGAATTGTCAGAATAAATAACCGAGCGAAAATATGGCAAAAGCGTAATTTAAGGAAAGTTAAAGGACTAAAAGTGAAATTTATCATTTTTGACTTACTATATAAGCATGCCTTAGAATTTTTTTTGCACATTTCTTCTCTTCTTCATCCGTGGGTTGTTCTTCATCTTCCAATTTGATTTTTCTTTCATTTTGTGAAGAGAAAGTGTTGGAAACTTGAAATAGACATCAAATAATCCATCCTCCATCAAATTAAACCATAGAAAATCAAGAAAATTTCAAGAATAACAAGATAGGGATTTTCGGCCATTTGAGAGATTTGAGGTAATTTGTTGTTTTGTTGGATTTTATGGTTTAATTAGGTTTATTTGATGTTAGTTAGATTGGGTAAATGGTTTGATTGCATCAATTGATGCATTTTGTACTTTTGGCCAATTTTCTAACCCTAAATCAAAGTTGTGTGAAGTAATTTTGTACATATGAGTTAGGATATAAAAAATTAAGTATAGAATAAGTTAATTAGATGTTTATTAGTGATTAATTCATGGTTACATTGTTGTAGAAAATTGTTGATTTTGCCTATTGAGAGAATTTGAGGAATTTAGAGGCAAATCAATTTTGCTTGGTGAATTGGAGTGCTAGGTGAGTTCAATATACATCATTTGTCATGCCTAAATTGTTAGAATGACAATTGGAATCCATGTGTGAAATTCACTTTTTGGATGAACCCAAATTAGGACAAATTGCCTAATTTTTATGCTTGGTTTTTGGACTTATTTTTCATGCCTAATTGATTCAATTATTGAAGATTATTGAGTTATGTTTGTTGTCTATGGAATTGCCTTCATGTGTATATTTGTTGATAATTGGGGCAATGTCAATATTGCACTAAAATTATGCCAAAAATCCGTAGGCCAACCAATTTGAATGCCACCGTCGCCAGCGACAATGGCATGCCAATTGCGTTAACTTTTTGGCCGCAAATGACCAATTTATATTTGTTCCCATTATTGGTCACTAGAACTTTGGTCATTGTTTAATCGATTATTATTGATGTCTTATTGACTTTATGCTCATTAAATTGATTACTAATGAGTTATTGATACTTGTCGATGCCACTATTTTGAAATGGTATCTATTGATGTGTTTATCGCTTCTATTGACTCCGAGGTGATTTGATAGAGCTGCCAGACAGGGTAGTGAGTTTATGCTGTCGGCTTTGTGCACAATGTATTGTTTGATACCCTGTACTAGGAAGGGATGTCCTAGTCATAAGACTCGTACAGGCTTATATTATATATATATGTGTGTGTGTGTGTGTGATTTGTGCTTGACACATTTCTATGCGCTTCATGGCTCTATATTTGTCATTTCCATCTTATTCATGTGATATTAATTCTATTGATATGATTGTTTATTTATAGTCATATTTTGTACTTGCTTCTGTATTACAGAGACTCTGAGCAGACTGATATTATTATTTCATCTGCCTATTATTTATTGATATTCCATTTTTTGTTACTTGTTGATGCATATAAGATTCATTGAGTATCATATATACTCACTCTCTCACTGTTTACCCTCTCAAGTACAAAGTAGGAGGCAGAAATCTCAACTTTTTGACTCTTTGTGGATTCTGCAGATTTATAACAGTGTAATTATTTTAAACACTATATTATTTTGTATATTCATATCCTAGCTGCTCCATGGGTTTTATACGGTATAGTTAGTGTATGAACATATATGTATGGGAATATTGGAGATTATTGGTGATATGATTATGGTATTTACAGAAAGTTACAGAATGAATGACAGAGTGACAAAATAGATAGTGCATATGTGTAGTGTATGGTTATATACTGTTATGTGATTGATGATGGGTATAGATATTTTCATTGCAATATTGTTATTGTATTGATGAGATTGATGGGTTCTACGGGTGCTGGTCACCTCGGCATCTCCTGCACACTCGAACTGTCGCAATTTGGAAATGGGTCGTGAAAGAGTTGGTATCAGAGCCCTGTGTTTACAGATAACAGAGCATAGGTTACAAATGAATAGTAAATAAGTACAGTATGGGTAGAGTTAAATATACCATGGAGCATAGGAATTCCTGTATCGTCATTTGTTATATTTGTCAAGTATGTGTATAAGTATTATGCGTATTTGTAATATACTGAGTACGTGTTTTGTTTTTCAAATAGTTTTATAGAAATGTCTGACGACGGAGACAGAGATACCAGAGAGGCCAAGGTAGCCTCTAATGAGTCCCTGGTCAAGGAAGTTTCTATTTTTGAGGGACCGTCTATATTTCGATGGACTACAAGGGATACAGAGAGGAGTGATGACCTTTGGAGATATGAGATGATGAGGGAAATGATGGATTTACATAGGGAACTGGCAAAATTGAGGCGGGAACGACAGAATGTACCGCCAACTCCAGTGCCTATTGCAGTGCCACCCCTGGTTGCACCTACTGCAGTATCAGTTGCTCCAGCACCTGCACAGCTAGCTGTAGTTCTTGGAGAGCCTATTGTACAGGGAGCACACCGAGTTATTGATGAGGGTGGAGTTTCTATGTTTAACTTTCTGAAGCTAAACCTACTTGAGTTTTGAGGAGATAAAGTGATGAGCCAGTCGATTTTCTTGAGGAGTTGAGAAGGTAATTAGGAGACTACCTTGTTCTGATATTAGAGTTGTTGAGCTCGTGGGTTTGTTACTGAAGGGGAAATCCTATACATGGTTTTCTCGTAGGATGGAGCCCAGATTGGATGACGATCATCCTCCTACTTGGGCTAAATTTAGATAGGGACTGATTGATGAGTTCCTAACAAAAGGGGTAAAGATCAGGAATTTGATACAGTTTGAGCAGCTAGAGCAGGAGGTAGATCAGTGGAAGACTACGCTGAGGAGTTTATCATATTGAGTAGGTATGCTACTCAGATTGCTCCTACTGAGGCAGATGTGATTGCCAGGTTCAAGAGGGGTTTACATGCTTTACCGCATAATGCCCTTCTGGCTACAGAGTTTACATCTCTGACTATTGTCATCGATAAAGCTAATCAGATGAAAGAGAAATATAGGTCAGAGAGAGAGAAGAGGGATCAGAAGAGAAAGGGTGGACTAGGATTTCAAAGTAGAAGGGAGGAGAGTAGCTCCCAGTCTAGACAGATTGAGCCAATGCCTAGGTTTGATCAGAGACCTTCACCTGGCAGTCAGAGGAGGAGGACACAGAGTAGGGGACCATCAGTGCAGTCTGCACCTTCCTATTCTCAGGGTTCATCTATTCCTGCTACCCATATGCCTAGTGTACCCATTTGTGATTTTTATGGCAGAAGGCATGGAGGGGAGTGTCATAAACAGTCAGGTGCTTGCCTGAAGCGTGGGCAACATGGTCATTATATTAGCAGATGTCCTTTGTGAGGTAGTTAGCGGCCATCTGCTACGGTTTCTCAACCTACAGTACAGATGAGTCAAAATATTGTCAGAGAGGCTCTTGGTAGGGGCAGAGGCAGAGGTCAGGCATCTAGCAGTGGCCAGGCCCCAGTAGGCAGAGGCTAGGGGCGAGTGTTTGCAGTGAACACGCAGGAGGCATAGGGATCAGGCAATGTGGTCATAGGTACTATTTTGATATAGAATGAGATTGCTGATGCTTTATTTGACTCCGGTGTTGCACACTCATTTGTTTTACCACAGTTTGCACCTAAGATAAATAAGGAGAGACAGTTGTTGAGTGTGCCTTTAGTGATAGTCACACCTATGGGGGAGAGTGTAGATGTTTATTATTATTATCCTGCTTGTGTGATAGAGATTGATAATAACATTTTGCGTGCTTATTTGATTGAACTGCCTATGTTAGAGCTTGATGTGATCCTTGGTATGGATTGGATAACTACACATCTTGCAGTTATTGATTGTTATAGAAAAAGCGTTAGATTCCAGCCTGAGAGGCAGCTTGAATTTGAATTCCTGGGTGATCAATAGGAATTCGGGATTAGTTTTGTTTCTGCTATCCAGGCTAAAAGGATTATAGGGAAAGGTTGTTCAACCTACTTGGCTCATGTGATTGATGTGTAGAAGATTTCTGTAGATATTGATCGGATATCAATGGTTCAGGAATTCTCTGATGTTTTCCCTGATGAGTTGCTAGGTTTATCCCCAAATAGGGAGATAGAATTTGAGATTAAGGTGTATTCATACACCGATCCGATATCCATTCCTCCATATAGAATGGCACTAGCAGAGTTGAAAGAATTAAAGGTGAAATTGCAGGAGTTATTGGATAGAGGATTTATTAGATCGAGCAGTTCTCCATGGGGTGCTCCAGTCTTGTTTGTGAAAAAGAAGGATGGCTCATTGAGAATATGCATCGATTATAGACAGCTGAACAAGATGACAGTGAAGAATAAATATTCATTGCCACGGATTGATGATCTGTTTGATCAGTTGTATGGTGCTAGTCATTTTTCTAAGATTGATTTGAGATATAGGTATCACCAATTGAGAATCAAGAAGGGTGATGTACCTAAGACTGCTTTCAGGACTCAATATGGATATTATGAGTTTCTGGTGTTACTATTCAGGTTGACTAATGCACCTGCTGCATTTATGGATATGATGAACAGGGTGTTTAGGCCATTCTTGGATAAGTTTGTCATAGTGTTCATTGATGACATCCTTATCTATTCTAGGAATGAGGAGGAGCATACAGAGCATCTGAGGATTGTATTGCAGACACTTCGAGAGCATCAGTTGTATGCTAAGTTGTCTAAGTGCCAGTTCTGGCTAACCGAAGTGTGTTTCCTTGGTCATGTGATTAGTGAGGAGAGTATTATTGTAGATCCTCAAAAAGTTAAAGCAGTGGCAAATTGGCCTCAGCCTTCTAGTGTTTTAGCGATTCGTAGTTTCCTTGGTTTGGCAGGATACTACAAGAGGTTTGTGAAGGATTTCTCCAGAATTGCAGCTTCATTAACTAAGCCGACTCTGAAGCAGGAGAGATATCTGTGGACGGATGAGTGTGAGAGCAGTTTTCAAACTTTGAAGACTTGCCTCACGAGTGCTCCAGTGTTAGCATTGCCATCAGAGGATGAGAAGTATACAGTGTATTGTGATGCTTCTCAAATTGGATTGGGATGTGTTTTGATGCAGCTTCAGAGAGTGATTGCTTATGTTTCTTTGCAGTTAAAGAAGCATAAGGGAAACTATCTGACACATGATTTAGAGATGGCAGTTGTAGTGTTTGCATTGAAGATATGGAGGCATTATTTGTATAGGTCTAGATGCGAGATATATACTGATCATAAGAGTTTGCAGTATATACTTCAGCAGAAGGATCTGAACCTCCGACAGTGCAGATGGGTTGAGTTGCTAAAGGATTATGATTGTGAGATCCTTTACCATCCGGGAAAAGTTAACATAGTAGCTGATGCATTGAGCCGGAAATCTATGGGCAGTCTAGCTCACATCTCGATTGCCAAGAGACCTTTATTCCATGAGATGCAGGAGTTAGCTGTTATGGGTGTAGAGTTGGATTTGGGATCCTTGGATATAAACCAGGCTCTAATAGCCTAGTTTCGGGTTAAGCCACTATTGATTGATGACATTAAAGTGGCACAGGATAGAGATCCATATCTGTTAAAGCTGAAGGGTGATGTTCTAAATGGTAAAGCAGCAGGGTTCACTGTAGAGAATGATGTATTGAAATGTGGGAGACGGATATGTGTACCCAACATTGATGTGCTACGAGACCAGATTATGAGAGAGATTCATTATTCATCATATAGTGTACATCCTGGGATTACCAAGATGTACCATGATCTGAGAGATGTGTATTAGTAGTAGGTATGAAAAGGGATGTAGCTCGGTTTGTCTCTATATGTTTAGCCTGTCAGTAGGTTAAGTTTGAGTATCAGAAGCCGTCTGGCTTGCTTCAGGCGATAGAGTTGCCTGAGTGGAAATTGGAGCAGATTACTATGGATTTTGTGATCAGTTTACCGAGGACTACATGGGGTTATGACTCCATATGGGTTATTGTAGATCGATTGATGAAGTCTACTCATTTCCTGGAAGTTAAGACTACTTACTTTGCAGCTCAGTATACACAGTTGTATATGGACAAGATAGTTCGGCTTCATGAAGTGCCAGTGATGATCATATTGGATAGGGTTACGCAGTTTACCTCTCGGTTTTTGCAGAAGTTCCAGGAAACTATGGGTACTTAAGGTTCATTACAGCTTTCCATCCACAGACCGATGGATAGTCAGAGAGGACCATCCAGACTTGGAGGATATGTTGAGACTATGTGTTCTAGATTTCAAAGGTAACTGGGATTAGTATCTGCCACTGATTGAGTTTTCCTATAACAACAGTTACCTTCTATTAGAATGGCTCTATATGAAGTATTGTATGGTAGGAAATACATATTTCCAGTGTGTTGGGTGGAACTATGAGAGAAATAGATAAAGGGACTAGAGTTGATAAAGGAAACGATGGAAAAGTTTCCTATTATTAGAGATCGGATGAAGACCGCTTTCAGCAGACAGAAGAGTTATGCTGATCCGAAGCGGAAGGATATGCATTTTGCAGTTGGTGACCATGTCTTTCTTAAGATCTCACCGATGAGGGGTGTTATGAGATTTGGTAAGAAAGGGAAGTTGTTACCTATATTTGTAGGCCCATTTGAGATACTTGACAAGATTGGCAATATCGCTTACATATTGGCTCTTCCACCTAATTTGAGCCACATTCATCTAGTGTTCCATATTTCTATGCTGAGAAAATATGTGTCTAATCCATCACATATATTGGAGGTACAGGATATTGGGGTTAATGAAGACTTGTCATTTGAGGAGCAACCAGTGGAAATTGTAGACTGACAAATCAGGAATTTGAGGAACAAAGAAATCCCAATGGTTAAAGTGCTATAGAGGAATCAACTGATGGAAGAGTGCACGTGGGAAAGCGAGCAGGACATGAGGGACAAATATCCCTTCTTGTTCGATCATTGATGTATAGAGGTGTATGTATATATGTATATGTGTATTTAAATTCGAGGATAAATTTTTTTGAAGGAGGGTAGAATGTAATACCGTATATATACATAACATGTTTTTATGAAATAAGTTCTCAGTATATGATTTGAAATTATCAAAATGACTAAAGATAATTTTGAAAACTCAATTAAAGCGAAAACGAGAAACTTTTTCTGAAAATGTCAATGTCGATATCACTGCCACAAAAATAGCAGTACGGTCGACGGATGAATTTCTAATTTTGGCAAGAGGGTAAATGATAATGTATAATCATGTGTAAATGCAGTAAAAAGAAAGATGAAAAAAAAAATTAAGAACACTGATAAAGTAAACGATGACAAAACTGTAAATAAATAAAACTTTAGGGGAATAGTAGAATTTCGACAGTCTGAGTTTCAGAACGGCTCTGAAACTATTTTTATTAATAAGTATTAATAAAAATAAGATGTTTGAATATTCACTTTGAATTCCAAATCTAGACGGAATTGTCAGAATAAATAACCGAACGAAAATGTGGTAAAAGCATAATTTAAGGAAAGTTGAAGGACCAAAAGTGAAATTTGCCATTTTTGACTTACTATATAAGCTTGCCTCAGAATTGTTTTGCCCATTTCTTCTCTTCTTCATCAGTGGGTTGTTCTTCATCTTCCAATTTGATTTTTCTTTCATTTTATGAAGAGAAAGTGTTGGAAACTTGAAATAAATATCAAATAATCCATCCTCCATCAAATTAAACCATAGGAAATTAAGAAAATTTCAAGAACAACAAGCTAGGGATTTTCAGCCATTTGAGAGATTTGAGGTAATTTGTTGTTTTGTTGGATTTTATGGTTTAATTAGGTTTATTTGATGTTAGTTAGATTGGGTAAATAGTTTGATTGCATCAATTGATGCATTTTGTACTTTTGGCAATTTTCTAACCCTAAATCAAAGTTGTGTGAAGTGATTTTGTGCATATGAGTTAGGATGTATAAATTGAGTATAGAATAAGTTAATTAGATGTTTATTGGTGATTAATTGATGGTTACATTATTGTAGAAAATTCAATTGGAGAAAATTATTGATTTTGCCTATTGTGAGAATTTGAGGAATTTGGAGGCAAATCAATTTTTCTTGGTAAATTGGAGTGCTAGGTGAGTTCAATATGCATCATTTGTCATACCTAAATTGTTAGAATGACAATTGAAATCCATATGTGAAATCCACTTTTTGGTTGAACCCAAATTAAGGCAAATTGCCTAATTTTTGTGCTTGGTTTTTGGACTTATTTTTCATGCCTAATTGATTCAATTGTTGAAGATTATTGAATTATGTTTGTTGCCTATGGAATTGCCTTCATGTGTATAATTGTTAATTATTGGGGCAATGTCAATGTTGCACCAAAACTATGCCAAAAATCCATAGGCCAACTAATTTAAATGTCATCGTCACCAGCGACAATGGCATGCCAATTGCGTCAACTTTTTTTGCCGCAAATGACCAATTTATGTTTGTTCCCATTATTGGTTGGTAGATTTTTGGTCATCGTTTAATCGATTATTATTGATGTCATATTAACTTTATGCTCATTAAATTAATTACTAATGAGTTATTGATACTTGTTGATGTCATTATTTTGAAATGGTATCTATTGATGTGTTTATTGCTTTTATTGACTCCGAGGTGATTTGACCGAGCTGCCGTTCCGACAGGATAGTGAGTTCATGCTGTCGGCTTTATGCACAATGTATTATTTGATACCCTGTACTAGGAAGGGATGTCCTAGTCATAAGACCTGTACAGTCTTATGTTATATATATATGTGTGTGTGTGTGTGTGTGTGTGTGTGTGTGTGTGTGTGTGATTTGTACTTGACACATTTATATGCGTTTCATGGCTCTATATCTGTCATTTCCATCTTATTCATGTGATATTGATTTTATTGATATAATTGTTTATTTACAATCATATTCTGTACTTGCTTCTGTATTACAGAGATTCTGAGCAAACTAATATTATTATTTCATCTGCCTATTGTTTATTGATATTCCATTTCCTGTTATTTGTCGATGCATATTAGATTCACTGAGTATCATATATACTCATCCTTTCACTGTTTACCCTCTCAGGTGCAGAGTAGGAGGCATAAATCTCAGCTTTTTGACTCTCTGTGGATTATACAGATTTATAGCAGTGTAATTATTTTAAACACTGTATTATTTTGTATGTTCATATCCTAACTGCTCCATGGGTTTTGTGCGGTATAGTTAGTATATGAACATGTATGTATGGGAATATTGGAGATTATTAATGATATGATTATGGTATTTACAGAAAGTTACAGAATGAATGACAGAGTGATAGAATGGATAGTGCATATGTGTAGTGTATGGTTATATACTGTTATATAATTGATGATGGGTATAGATATTTTCGCTACAATATTGTTATTATATTGATGAGATTGATGGGTTATACGGGTGATGGTTGCCTCGGTATCTCCCGTACCCTAGGACCATCGCAATCTGAAAAACGGATCGTGACAATAGATATCCCACAATACAAGTGTAAGAATTTAATTTCAAGGGGTTACCTCAAGATTATCCGTGTTCCAAAAATTCTACATAATACTCCAAGACTACTAGAACTTTGATCTTTAACTGCTGTTGCCAGAGCCACCGCCAGCTGGCCATGCTCCCTCACTGATGGTGGTCAGTCTTTATACCATTAGAAACGTCTCACAATCAGGAACCCAGAAATGCCAGCCACTCTCCTCCACTTGCCGCCAGTAGCTAGAATCGAAGCTCGAAAGTTTTAGTTGCCATGATTTTCGATCTCTTCTTCCGATGGGTTTCAAGAGGCAAAATTAGTACCAATAGAAAGCACTCACCCAAAGGAGATGCTCGACACCAATTTTTCTGGGAACTGCCACCATAATTGACCGAAAACTTCACCTGAAGCTTTTAGCTACCGAAATTCTTCATAGTGCGCATCCGACGCCACTAGCCGCCATTTTCGTTGCCGCTAGTCTTTCCTTAGTTGCCGATGAGCCACTGTTCGCCACCACCAGTTGGAGGAGGGCAGTCTGATAGCCCGATCCCCTCTCTCTCTCCCCCTTTCTCTTCTTTCTTCTCTATTAGCATCTTATTAGTTAGCATAAATTGCCAACCAATCACTGCTCATACCTAATAAAAATCTAATCCGACCCTAAAAAATAATATATATATTAGTTAAAGAAATTAATTAGCAAAGAATTGAGTTGATCTTGACAGATAAAGCTCTCCCAATTAACTTTAGAGGTCATTGGTTGAAATATGAGCTCAAATATCAGCTTATACATACTTTCATATATATTTTTAAAACAATACATATATACATATATATATAAATTGTTCAGAGAAGAAGATAAAAAGAAAGGGTGGCTTGATGGCTAACACACATTCCACTATGTCGCGGGTTTGAGCCACTAATATATATATATATATTATACAATAATAAATACAAAATTAATTAAGGGAAACAATCAAGAAATAAGAGTAGTCTGGTGATAAACACTCGAGTCCTCACAAAGATCAAAGAATCAAATCCTAGCAGTCATACTAATACATATATATTTTATTATTGGATTAATTGCAATTTCTCCCCGTTGAATGACTCATTATAATAAGTTTTCCTTAATTTTTTAAAAATATACTAATCTCTCCCTGACGAATGTCATAATATACTACTAAATCTTTCCGTCCAATTTTGCCATTAGTCAACCCTTAGTCAACTATATAAGGATAGTAAAAAGATCAAAATACTCTTATCCTTTATTTTTAATTAATTACATTTTATTTTTATTTTAAATCTTTTTTAAGATTAAAAAATTTATTTTCATACTTTTAACAAATTTGAAAATAAAAATATTTTTTAAAAATATTTAAAATATATTTCTATTTTATTTTTTTTAAAAATAACAAATAACAAATAAAAATATTTTTTAAAAAATATTTTTTAATTTTTATTTTTAAATTTGTCAAAAATATGAAAATGAATTTTTTATTTGTATAAAAAATTTAAGAAGAAATAATTTAATTAATAATTTAATTTCTTCTTAAATTATTTTTTAAAATAAAAAATAACAAATAAAAAATAAAAAATATTTTATAAAAAATATTTTTTTTATTTTTTATTTTAAAATTTATCAAAAATATAAAAATAAATTTTTTAACCTTAAAAAAAATTAAAACAAAAATAAAATGTAATTAATTAAAATTAAAAAATAAGGACATTTTAATTTTTTTATTATTTTTGTAGGGTTGACTAACAGTTGATTAACGGCAAAATTGGACAGAATGGTCTAGTAGTATATTATAACATTCGCCAGGGAGAGTTAATATATTTTTGAAAAATTAAGAAAAACTTAGTGTAATGAGTCATTTTATAAGGAAAAATTATAATTAACCTTTTATTATTTATTATTTTCTCAATTAACACATTATTTTAAATAATAATTTCTTTAATAATTAATAATTATAAAACAATTAGAAGTATAATTCAAGAGTCATATTTTAAAATTTACAATATCATAAAATCTTAGAAAAATATTTTATTTAAATGGTTGTATATTCAATTCTCATTAGTATAAAATAAATAATATTTCTTAAAATAATACTTCTTTATAAAATATTATTTTAAAATAAATAAAAATTTAAATTATTATATAATTATATTTATCTTTTTTATTTTCTTAATTAATTTAATTGATCTAATCCCATTTTTACAACATCCGATATTTCATTATTAAAATATTAATCCAATAACAATTACTCCACGTAAACTTCAAAATTGTTTTTTTTTATTTAAATAAAAAGGTGCTTTGAGAAAGGTAGTGTTTTGTTTTTATATGAGATATTTTGATGGGATATTTCATTTTTGGTGTTTATAATAAAATTTTACAGTTAGAAAAAAAAAAAAAAAAAAAAAAAAAAAAAAAAAAAAAAAAGGAGATTTAAAAAAGTTCAATTTGAAGTTTTGAGAAGTAGCTGTACCTTTTCAAGGGTCCACCACATCACAGCCTGTGAATAGTGAAACATTCATCACGAGCCCATAAATCATCATTATTGCTATTATTATCAATTTTATTTATTATCTGCAATGGATATATATAATATTATATTAATTACGTGGTTTGTAAGCTTAGTTTATTTTATTTTAATTTAAACTATTTAGCAAATAATAAAATAATTGAGTCCATTATTGATGATTGTCTTATCCGAATCCTCTATATATACCAATCACATCTAATTATTTCTCCAACAAAACTTCGTTCTCTTTCATGAACAATAATTCAAATTCCATTTAATTCTAATTTTCAAATTATTTAAATAATTTTTTTTTGTAAATTTGAATTTTCTTTTTTTTTCTTTTTTAATTTGAATTATTTCCTCCTCTCACAAAATAATAATTTGCATTTCTATTTTCATATAAAAAATTATTTTTTTAGTTAAATTTATTTTTAACATTTTTAATTATATATAATATTTAAAATAATTAATATTATTAAAAATAAGAATAAATTAATAAAAATATAAATTTTTAATTTTATAATCGATAAATATAAATTATTGTTTATAAAAAATAGATGACTGATTAGAGCATTTTCAATGGGTGTAATGGAGAGTGTAATAACTTTTCATTACGTCTATTCATTATAATCTCATCATTACGAGAGTGTAATGATTAATCATATTGAAATTTCTTGTTAACAAAGAAGGGGTGAATTAGTTATTTTAAAAATTAATATCAAATAAAAATTAAGAAGGAGAAGAAGGAAGAAAAAAATCAACATAAGGATTTATAGTGACTCGGCAAAAAACAAGTTTAGGTCCACTTCTTAATATCACATTTGAGTATTTCTTTAACTTTAATCATTTTTAAAGGTGTAAGATCAAACTTTAAGTGTTTTGCCTCACTCTAAACCTTACAATGTGTTTTACAATTAAGGCTGACACATAACCCAAAAAAATTATAAAGAGATGAGAAAAAATTAACCCTTTAATTTTTATGCAATTCTCATAAATTAATTTCTCTTCAATAACCTTGAAGATTGGTAATTAATTTTCTTTAAAAATTGAAAATTCAAAAATAAGTTCAAGAATATTTAAATGCTCAATAGTATGAATTAATGCAAGAATAAAAGTTGTTCAATACCCATTAACTTCATACTAACTCATATTAATAATTTTCAGCCAAATAGAGCCGTTTGGGTACATTAAATGTGCAATTAATGCAAAAACTCATACTTTCAACAACTATTTTTTTTTTTTGTCAAAGTTCGAACTGTAGTGGCGGTTACAAGGGAAGTGTCACGACCCGCTCTCGGGGCCACGACGGTCCTAAGGTACGGGAGATGCCAGAGACGACTGGCATTCGTAAAGCTCATCATCACATCTATACAATCTCATACTAAACATATCAATCTATAATCATATACTCATATAAGCATTATTCATTCTGTTATTCTGTCATTCATTCTATTACTTTCTATAATTACCATAATCATATACACATATGCATTTATACTCTAAAATATGTCATACTCTTATATATACAATCTGTCTATACCATTTTACAATACCCATGGAGCATCTAGGATAGGAACATACAAAATAATACAATGTTAAATAATTACACTGATATATATACTGCAGAATCCACATAGAGTCAAAATGCTGGAATATATGCCTCCTACTCCGAACATGGAGATGGGAAACAATGAGAGGGTGAGTATATATGATACTCAATGAATCTAATATGCATCGATCAAATAAATAGATAATGAAATATCAATAAACAATAGGCAGATAAAATAAATGAATCAATCTGTTCAAAATCTCTAGATACATAATTAAGTACAGAATATGACTATAAGTCAATAATCACATCAATAGAGAGTATATCACATGGATAAGATAAATATAGAGCCATGAAACGCATAGAATATGTGTGAAACACATATCAATCTCATATCAATAAACATAAGACAGATCAGGTCTTATGACTAGGACTGATAATCCTTCCCAGCTAGGGCATAATAACAATACATTGTGCACAATACCGATAATATGTACTCACTATCCTATCGGGCTGCAGCTCTGTCAAATCACATTGGAATCAATATAAACAAGAAACACATCAATAGATATCATTGCACAATAATGGCATCACTAAGTATCAATAACTCATCATCAATTAATTCAATGCGCAATAGAATCAATGGAATAGCAATAACAATTGATTATACAATGACCAAAGGTTTAACAATCAACAATGGGATAAAACATAAGTTGGTCATTTATGAACAAAAAGTTGACCAATTGGCATGCCATTGTCGCTGGCGATGATGGCATTCAAATGGTTGGCCTATGAATTTTTGAGCTAAACATTTTATCGAACGCATGGTGTGCAACAATGGATGGACAAATTGGCAAGGTTATGGTGCAACATTGACATTGTCCATGTTATCAACAATCAAGTCACATTATAGGCAATACAATAAACATCAATTTGCCAATAATAAACATAATTAAAGGAATAAAATTGCCATAGAAAACCAAAAGAAAAGCAAGTAAAATTCAAGGCAAAGTTAGGCAATTGTGGTTTGGCCAAATTAGGGTTTTTGGAGTAAGTTTCTAAACAACATTTTAACACATTAGGCATGATATTTGATGCATACTAAACTCACCTAACACTTTAAATTAGCCACCAAAATTGATTTGCCTCCAATTCTTCAAAGTAGGCAAAAGTGGCAACTTTCCTCTAAATGATTTTCTATAACAATTCAACCATAAAATACTCATCAATTAACTTCCAATTAACTTATTCTAAACTCAATTTACATATACTAACTCAATTTCACATAGCCATCTCATACAACTTAGGTTTAGGGTTTGAAAATTTGGAAAAAAATGCTATATGCATCAATTGATGCAATTAAACAGATTACCTTATCTAACTAATATCTAATAACCCTAAATCAATTATAAAATCAAACAGAACATCATTTTACCTCAAATTGATGCTTTGGCTGAAATTCTCTAAGTGCTTGTTCTTGAAAATTTCTTGATTTCCAACGTTGCAAATGGATGGAGGATGGAATATATGTAGTTTGTTTCAAGTTTCCATGGATTTTCCTTAACAAAATTGAAGGACATTGGAAGGAAAACGGAAGGAGAAATTTCAGACAAGAAGAGAGGAAGAAATGGCCAAAAAATTTCTAAGGCAAGCTTATATAGTAAGTCACATTTGGTAAATTTTATTTTGGTCCTTAAACTTTCCTTAAATTGTGCTTTTGCTATATTTCCTTCTATAATTTATTCTGACGATTTCGTCAGAATTTGGATTTCAAAGTGAATATTTAAACATTTTTTTTATACTTTATAATAAAAATAGTATCAGAGCCGTTCTGAAACTCAGACAGTCTAAATTCCACTATACCCCTAAAGTTCCATTTATTTATGGTTTTGCCGTTGTTTACTTTTTCAGTGTTCATAAAAAATTTTCACCTTTTTCTTTTTATTGTATTTACACATGCATATACATAATCATTTACCCCCCAATCAGAATCAGAAATTTATCTGTCGACTAGACTACTATTTTTACGGCAACGATATCGACACCGACATTTTCCAAAAAAGTATTTTGTTTTCGCTCTAACCGAGTTTTTAAAATTATTCTTAGTCATTTCGATAATTTCAAACCACATACTGAGAACTTTAATCATAAAATCATGGTAAACTTTTTTAGGATATTACAGGAAGTAGCGGACGCTAGTTATCCTGTGATGAAGAACTTCACTGCTATGACTTACTTGTAGCGGCTATGACTTCAATAGGTGGCAGACACTACTTAACATGTAGCGGCTGTGACTTATCTTCCAAATTCTACAAAAGGCTACTGTCTCTATAAGATCTCTCAGTAGCGGGCACTACTCCCAGTAGTTGGTTGTAATACCAGTACTTGGAATGTTAAAGTAGATATGTGTTCATTCATGTTTGTTTGTTTGATGAATGTTATCATGTGTATGTTTATATATGCATGATAGATAATCTAGAATGTTATGTTGAGTATATATTACTCATAAAATGATTATATATTGAGACATGATGAGTTATGACTGATTTTGAGGTGTTAAACATGTATATGTATAAGTTGATTGAGTTTGGATAAGTTAGAATGGACAAGCTTGAAAGATTCTCATTAGCGAGCCTTTCACGGGCATGAGAAATCATTCACCACCGTGAGAAAAGTTTCTGTGTAAATTGGCCAATTCTTCATATTTATTTTCACGGGCGTGAAACGTCCCTCACGACCGTCAAGAAGTACTTCGAACCCAGACGTGAACAGCTCCTTTCACGGTCGTGAAGTCCTCTTTATGGGCGTGAAAGTGTCGGGCCTATGTATATGATAGCTCCATTTTTCATTTCAAACTATTCCATTTTCAACTCTTCTTCTCCTCTTTCTTCATAAATGGTCTCAACCACCTACCAATTCATTAATATTCATCCTCCAACATTTACTTCAACATAATAATACAAGAATCAAGAATCAAACCTTCAATAAACACCAACATTTCAGATTTCTCAATGATTCTCCATTTCTAGGAATTCAAGGTATTTGTTCCAAACTCACTTCTAAGTTTAAGATAAGTTAATTAATGGTTAGAATAAATGAAAATAATTCAAGTATAGATGTTTAAGAGCATCATTAATAATTATTATGGATTATAAGCAAGATACATATGGATTTAGAGTTTTGGGTGAATAGTAGCTATTCATTCCAAACTTCCACATTTCTTTAATAAGTGATTAAATTGATGTTAGAAAATACATTAGGATTCTAAAAGATGATTAGAATCATAAGAATTTACCATGTATGAGCATATTTGGGCATCAACCCTAATTGTGAATATTTGGGGATTTGACATAGGCGAGGAGGACTCAAGGAAATAAAGGAGATTATTGAATGTACAAGTAATTGAGGGAAATACAAGGATAGTTTGCTTTGAGATAAGTATAAATATTTCATATGCATGTTGTTTCCTTAAAAATTGATTGTTCAATCCTTCCTAATGTACATATATATGATTCTCATACTATGAAATATTGTATTGTTAACCTTTTAAATAAATTTTCCATGATATTCTCAAACGAATGATAATTTGTTCCATATAATCACTTATTATATTGTAAATGACTTGGTCATTCTTCCTTGGACTAAACTCATATGAAACCTATTTGCTAACTTGATTGAATTCATATTTAAATGTTGATGGTCTTGTGTCCAATATGATTCTTTGTGAAATCCAATCTATATGACCTATGATATGTACATGTATAGAACGCTCTTCCCAATGAGAGTAAATTCATTAGTCCATTGTGCACTTCGGGAACCTAGCTAATAGGGTTCTTATCAGTGTTCCACTTAGAGGGGACATAAGCTCTAGGCATATGCTCATCCAAGCATATATATTACGATAAGGTAGCAATGCTAATGATGCGTTCTGTTACGATAAGGTAGCAAATCTACTGATGCGTTCTGATGATGCCAGTTCTATCATATGATTTGTTAGTGCTATTTGATTGTGAGCACTTATGTTCTTATAAGCACGACCTTATGAAACTTCCATACCCATGTTCCTTGGTTTGACCTTTGCATTGCATGTTTATATCTTACTGAGTTGGAGGCTCACTCCTCTTTTGTGGATTTCAAGTGATAGTGTAGCTCGAGAGGAAGATAACATAGAAGACAAAGCTTCTTGATTCACTCCTCCAATAAGACTTTAAGTAATTCTTTTGATGAATGTTATTTTGTATTATGGAATTTATATGTATAAGGAGTATACTCTAGAGCTCCGTAGTTAGTTAGATGTTAAGATATTATTTTGATGTCTGAATTGATACATTATGGGTTGCCCTTGTTCCTTATTAATGTGGGATGTATCTTTTGATCGGTAAGGAACAAGAGAAAATCATATGATGATGTATGGAAATGCATGAATGATGATTATATGATTCATAGAAATAAGTATACATGATGATAACTATATATGATATGGATATATGTTGTGTATGAGATCTAAGATATGAGTGTTCTATGGGTTTATGGTGGCCTTAAGCCTACCCTTGCCCTAGGACCGTCGGACCACTTGAGTCGGGGTGTGACATTGGCGCTCCTTTGCTCCCTTTGACACTTGAGCTTCTGGACCTTCTGGACTCTATAATCATGGTGGTAACATGTTCGTAGCAGCTGCTATTTAACTTCACCATATATGTAGTGACAGGAACAAAAAGTAGTAGTGGACGCTATTTATCTCATTTTTCCAAACTTGAACTACTGGACCTTCTGGATTTCTCATTAGCAGCTGTGACTGCTCGGTAGTGGGAGCTACTTAACATGTAGCAGGGGCTACTCTTCCAGCATCTCAGACTTTTTCCTTTTGTTCCATTAGTAACGGAGCAACTTAATTAGTAGCGGGTGCTACATACCAGATTTCTACAATTCTAAAAAGTATTCTTTGCACAAATACAAACAAACAAAATTAGTTGTTTGTACCCAACAAAATGAGCATGTTAAGACACTAAAGGTCTAACAATCTCACCCTTTTTTATAGTAACAAACAATCATTAAGTGCAAGTGTTAAAAAGTGTGTGAACCAAAGAGTTTTGTGACTTTTTTTACAAAACTCCCTCCCTTAATGAGTGCTAATAAGTTTAAAAATGATATTTTTAACTAATTTACACTTTTACTCCCTCTTTGTTTGAAAGTAATAAAAAAAAGTTGATGTGCAAAAGGAGGATTTTTTTGTGAAAAAGTGGTCAAAATACTGTCAAAATGGTATGAAAATACTGTCAAAATGGTATGAACATACTGTTAACATGAAAATATAGTGATTGTTGCATGAAAAATGCATAATATAACTTATATATCATGAGTTTTGCTGCACAAGTGATAACTTGCTGCATTACCATCAAAATGACCAAAATTCATTAAAAAACCATTATTTATGCAAAATGTACCAACTACCAACTCAAAATCTATCAAATGCATATTCTTAACAAGAATCATCAAAACAGCAAGAATTTATAACCAAACTTAACTCAAAGTATCAAAAACAACAACTATTAAGAATCTGCTGTAATTCCAACACAAACCAACTGAAAACAGAAATCATACAAAAATAACAAAGGAATTTGCTGCAAAGGATCGTTATATATACTGCAAAGGATCGTTATATATGTATATGATGAATATTAAGAAAAAATGAACCTTATAATGAATATTAAGAAAAAATGAAGCCAAAATATAACCAAAATGTATAATTACAGCAAAAATATAACAAATATCCAAAAATTGACCAAGAATGGTCACCAGATACAAGAACTAATGAAAAAAAAATCCTAAAATCTAATAATCAATAGGAGGATCAATATGGTCATGCTCGTCTTATTGTTTAGCAGCTGTAGCAGCAACGTCGGCGAAGGTCTCTATAAGAGCTTTGTCCTTCTTAACGTGCGGGCTAGAGGTTGCATCACCGAAGTCTGAACCAATGGAAGGAGCCATTTTAGTCTCGTTAAATGTTGCAGTCATCTCACGTTGTTGTCTTCAAATCCTATGTATTGCTCATTTGAGGTAGGCTTATGATGTAGTGAGCTACAAGACTCGATCATCCAAGGTTTGAATCCTAGCAATCACATTGTGCACAAGCGCATCAAGATGACCGGTAATTAGCGTGGCTAACACTGTGAAATCAGCCAAAGGAGGTGTTGAAGAAGCAGGTGCTATTAGTGGTGTTGTGTCACGACCTAACTTGGGAGCCGTGACGGTCCTAGGGCACGGGTGTTGCTTATGCTACCAGTACCACGAAGAACCCATATAACTGTACTATATGGCATGCAATACAATAAAAAGATTAATATGGCTTGACAATTCTATGAAAAATTAGGCAGCATCTCCTCCATATAAGGAGTATGCCCAGCTGAAAAACATACAAATAAGCACTTCAACTATATACTTCACCATCTATATCAATACAAGGATCCCTCTGGATCTCCAATATTAACTCAAAATAAACATCTAACCATCATATCACATATATTTATCTCAACATATATGAATATATCTCAAAATATAACTTATAGATATAAAGATGCAACACACATACATATATACATGCCAACCTTAATTTACAATACCATGGAACCTCTATATTGTACAAATATTTACATATATCTTTGGAATTGGAATTTGCATGTCACAAGTAACCAAAATTTCCACGACGAGGATAAGATGTGCCAATGGAATACGGGCCTCACTGCTTACCTGAAAATGATAACCACTGAAGTGGTTGAGTATAAAAATACTAAGTGAATCCAAATGCATAAAAACGCAGTAAATGCTATATAATCAATAACTGCCCTTATATGGCCTGTGGAATCAATATATAATAACATGTAAAGTAAGTAACAAGTATTAATAAACATATGAGTATTCATATCAATATTAAATATATATATAAGACAACTCACATATGATATAATAGGATTGAATTCATTAATCATTATAATCATATTGTCTGTATTAGGCACATTAATAAAGTGCATAAATTTCTAAACGCAAAGGGGATCAGCCTTTACAACTAAGGAATATTGCACACCCTCCCTAGCATGGGTCAATTTATGAATACTAGAGAATATTACACACCCTCTCTAGCAAGGATTAACTTATTTAACATCAATGTGCACACAGTCGATGGAATTTTACGCTACCTATCGAAGTAGCCCTGTTTTAAATATCATATGTTTGTGTCTCCATATAATCAATAAATATAGCACAAATATAACTTATATAGATGTAGAATGATAATATATACATATATAAAGAATAATGGCACAAATTGGGAAGTTGCCAAAAAAATTGCCCGGTGGGGCCTAGTTGCGCTGCCGCAACTGGCTCCCAAATTACGGATCCGTTTTGGGATTTTTGAGTAGTTTCTGGTTAACTAGGTTACCAAAAGAATTAAGTGGACCATGAGGTACCGTTTTGAAGCTTAGGTCGAGACTAGATGATTAGGCCAAGTAGTGGCCCAATTGGCTTTCTAGATTTCATTTTATAGCCCAGCAAAGTTTAGGTCAATTTTGGCAGTTTCGGCGGGCTTATTTACGAGCCAATTTGCATTGTTTGGGTTTTTAGGTATCAAACTTTGTTTTATTGGCTAAAATGAAATATTATAGCATATATAATGCAAATCATGCATAATTATACATAAGGACTCACATTTTATACAATAAGTCCAGTTAACCCCCAAAACTGTACTCTAGCCCTACTCGGCTCGCCGCTCTGCACTCCGATCAGGAGTTTTCGACGGTTCACCTATTTTCACACATAACACTCCGGTAAGACTATATAACATTACAAATCACATAATTCACTTAAACAAACATTCAAACATATCAATTCACATAAGGCATACACATTATACCTTATAAGCTTCACTTTACACACATCATACTATATCCATTCGTTTATGCAATAATTCATATCTAACACCACATTTAACTCACATTATGCATATTCATCACTAATATAACACATTAACAACTCTTATACACTTAGTTCATCATTTCACATTAAACATACACTATATTCAAACTTAGCTTTCAAGCACT
>CANXYC010906793.1:0-21789 GCA_948193065.1 Aleurites moluccanus | reverse complement strand
CATTTGATTTTTTTGAATTTTTTTTTCATGATTTGTGAAACGAAATTGTAGAAAATCATAAACTAAAATCATACAAACATTATTCCATCAATTTTAGCCATAGAAAATCAAGAAAAATTGAAGAACAAAGCAAAAAGAATTTCAGCCATTTTGAGGTATTTTGTGTAAATTGTTTATTTGTTTGATTTTATGATTTAAATAGGTTAATTAGATGATAATAGGATTGGGTAAATGGTTTAATTGCATCAATTGATGCATTAAATAATTTTCCTCAATTTTCTAACCCTAAATTGAAGTTATGAGTTTTGGAATTAAGTATATGGATTAGGATGTGTAAATTGGCTTTAGAATAAGTCGATTGGGTATTAATAAATATTTAATTAATATTCGTTTCGTTGTAGAAAATTCGTTCGGAGAAAGTCGTCGATTTTGGCCTAAACCGAGGATTTGAGGAATTCGGTAGCAAATCGAGTTTGCTAGGTGATTTGGAGTGATAGGTGAGTCTCTTATTCACCTAAATTAATAAAATGCCATTTGTAATCCATTTGTGAAAAAGGCCATTTGGCCGAATCTTAATTGGGAAAATTTGCCTTTGAATTGCCTTGCTTTTGGACTTGTTTTTCCATGCCAAATTGATGTGTTTGTTGAAGATTATTAAGTTGCTTTTGTTGCCTATGGAATTGCTTCCATGTGTATGTTTATTGATAATTGGAGCAATGTCAATACTGCACCGAAACCATGCCGAAAAATCGTAGGCCAACCATTTGAATGCCACCATCGTCAACGACAATGGCATGTCAATTGCGTCAACTTTTTGGCCACAAATGACCAAAATATGTTTGTTCCCATTTTTGGTCGTTAGGCCTTTGGTCATCGTTTAATCGATAATTATTGATGTTTTATTAACTTGACGCTCATCCAATTGATTTCTGATGAGTTATTGATGCTGTCGATGCCAATGTTTTGAAATGGTATCTATTGATGTGTTTATCGCTTCTATTGACTCCGAGGTGATTTGAAAGAGCTTCCGTTCTGACAGAGTAGTGAGTTTATCCTGTCTACCTTGTGGACATTGTATTGATTGAGACCCTATACTATCAAGGGATATCCTAGTCATAAGACTAGTACAGTCTTATGTTATATATATATATATATATATATAGTGATTTGTGATTGACACATTTCTATGCGTTTCATGGCTCTATATCTTTCATTTCCATCTTGTCCATGTGATATTGATTCTATTGATGTGATTGTTTACTTACAGTCATATTCTATATTTGATTCTGTAATTACAGAGTTTATGAGCAGATTGATCCATTTATTTTTCATCTGCCTACTGTTTATTGATATTCCATTATCCGTTATTGGTCGATGCATATTAGATTCACTGAGTATCATATATACTTACCCTCTCACTATTTACCTTCTCAAGTGCAGAGTAAGAGGTAGTTATCCCAGCTCTTTTGGCTCTCTGTGGATTCTGCAGATTTTGTGTCAGCGTAATATTATGAACACTGTATTATTTTGTATATTCATATCCTAGATGCTCCATGGGTTTTGTATGGTATAGTTAGAGTATGAACATATATGTATGGGAATATTGGAGATTACTAATGATATGAATATAGTATTTACAGAATGAATAGTGTTGTGAGTGATTAAACATATATATACTGTTATATGATTAATGATGGGTTTCTGCTGCAATATTGGTTATAGTTATATTTCCGCTGCGATATTGTGAATGATTGCATAGTATGAGATTGATGAGTTCTACGGGTACTGGTCGTCTCGGCATCTCCCGCATCCTAGGACCATCGCAATCCAGAAACGGGCCGTGACAGAGGTGGTATCAGAGCCCTGTGTTTATAGGTAATAGAGCATAGGTTATATATGAATAGTGACTAAGTATAGTATGGGTAGAGTTAAAGGAACCGTGGAGCATAGAAATTCCTGTATCGTCGTTTGTTATATTTGTCAAGTATGTATATAAGTATTTTGCGCTTCTGTAATATACTAAGTACGTGTTCTGTTTTTCACATAATTTTTGTAGAGATGTCTGACGATGAAGACAGAGGTACCAAAGAGGTAGAGGTAGCCTTTAATGAATCCCTGGTCAGGGAGATTTATGTTTCTAAGGGACCATCTAGATCCTGTCGGTCTACAAGGGATACAGAGAGGACTGATGATCCCTATAGATATGAGATTATGATGGGGATGATGGATCTGCATAGGAAGCTAGTAGAGTTGAGGCGGGAACGACAGAATGTACCGCCACCTCTAGTACCAGCAGCAGTGCCACCCCCTGTTGCACCTGCTGTAGTACCAGTTGCTCCAGTTCTTGTACAGCCAGTTGTGGTTCCTAAGGAGACTGTTGTGCAGAGAGCCCGCCGAGTTATTGATGAGGGTGGAGTGTCTATGTTTAGCTTTCTAAAGCTAAACTTACCTGAGTTTAGAGGCGATAGAGGCAGTGATCCAGTAGATTTTCTAGAGGAGGTTGAGAAGGTAGTTAGGAGACTACCTTATTCTGATCTTAGAGTTGCAAAATTGGTTGGGTTGCTGTTAAAAAGGAAGGCATGGGCTTGGTTTTCAAAGAGGATGGAGCCCAGACTGTATGGTGGGCATCCACCTTTATGGGCTGAGTTTCGTCAGGGGTTGATTGATGAGTTTATTATAGAGGGAGTGAAGACCCGAAACTTGATTCATTTTGAACAGTTAGAGCAGGGGACAAGACTGTAGAGGAGTATGCAGAGGAGTTCATCTAACTGAGTAGATATTCTACTCATGTTGTTCCTACTGAGGCTGATTTGATTAGCAGGTTCAGGAGAGGATTACATGCTTCGCTTCATAATGCTCTATTGGCTACAGAATTCGCATCTCTGATGATAGTTATCGACAAAGCTACCCAGATGGAAGAAAAGTATAGGTTAGACAGAGAGAAGAGGGATCAAAAGAGAAAATAGGGATAGTATCCCAGAGTAGGCAGGAGGAGAGCAGCTCCCAACCTAGATTGATTGAGCCAGTGCCTCGATTTGATAAGAGACCTCCATCTGGTAGTCAGAGGAGGAGGATTCAGAGTAGTGGATCACCAGTGGTGTAGTCTGTACCTGCATATTCATAGGGTTCTTCCAGACCTATTACTCAGATGCCTAGTGTACCCATTTGTAATTTTTGTGACAGAAGGCATCGAGGGGAATGTCGCAGACATTCGGGAGCTTGCCTGAAATGTGGGCAATATGGACATTTTATTAATAGATGTCCCTTATAGGATGATCGGCAGCCATCTATTGCAAATTCTCAGCCTATAGTACAAATGATTCAAAATGTGGCTAGAGAGGCTCCTACTAGGGGTAGAGACAGAGGTCAGGCATCTAGTAATGGTCAGGCCCCAGCAGGTAGAGGCTAGGGAAGAGTTTTCGCTGTTAACACCCAAGAGACGCAAAGATCTGATGATGCAAATATAGGTATGATTTTTAATACAGAATGATATAACAAATGCATTGTTTGACTCTAGTGTCATACATTCTTTTGTTTGCATCACAGTTAAATAGAGAAAGATAATTATTGAATGTGTCCTTAGAGATAACTATACCTATGAGAGAAAGTATAAAATTGAATTATGATTATTATCCGATATGTGTTATTGAAATTGATAATAACCTTTTTATGTGCTAATGTGATAGAGTTGCCTGGGTGCAACTTAATGTAATGCTTGGTATGAATTGGTTAACACTGTGAGCAATTATTGATTGTTATAAGAAGAAAGTCAAATTCTAGTTGTCATAGTTAGAGTTTCAGAGTGATAAGTATGAATCAAGAATTTGTTTCATTCCTATTGTTCAGGCTAGAAAGATGATAAAGAAGGAATAGTACAACGTATCTAGTATACGTAGTAAATATGTAAAAGGCTTTAATTGGAATTGTTCGGATACCTGTGGTCCGAGAGTTCTTTAATGTCTTTTCTTGAGGAGATGTCAGGGTTACCCTGATAAAGAGATAGAGTTTGGAATTTACGTATATCTAGGCACCTATTGAATTGAAAGAGCTAAAGATGAAATTGCAGAAATTATTGGATAAGTTTGTCATAATAGTTATAGATGACATTCTTACCTATTCCAGGAGTGAAGAGAAGTATGTAGAGTATTTGAGGACTTTGTTATAGATACTATGAGAGCATCAATTGTATGTCAAGCTATCTAAATGCCAGTTTAGCTAATTGATATGGGTATGGAGTTGGATTTGGATCCCAGGATCGAAACCAGGCTCTGATAGCCCAATGTCGGGCTAAGCCATTGTAAATTGATAATATTAAAGTGACCTAAGATTAGGATCCATATTTTATGAAGTTAAAGAAAGAAGTTCAAAAATGATAAAGCATTAGAATTCAGAGATGAGGATATGTGTTATGGAAGTTTAAAGGTAAGTGAGATTAATATTTATTATTGATTGAATTATAGAACTGAAGGGGATGTTCATTTAATATTGGTGATTATGTTTTCTTTAAATATCACCTATGGAAAGTGTTATGAGATTTGACAAGAAAAGAAAGTTCACATTGAGATACGTGAGACCATATAAAGTATTGGAAATGATTGACAATGTAGCATAAAGTTTGGCTCTTCCTTTAGGTAAGAGCCATGTTATTGGGTATTCCATATCTGAATGCTATGGAAGTATGTGCCAGAATTGTTATAAGTATTTAAGTGCAGAATATAGATGTTAATGAAGAAATATTATAAGAGTAGAGCCAATAGAAAGTGTAAATTGTCAAGTCCGACAATCTCGGAATAAAGAGATTTCAATGGAAAAAGTGTTATGAAGGAATCAATATATGAAAAAAGTGTACAAGGGAGAGTGAATAAAACATAAAAGACAAGTATTTGTTATTGTCCCAATATAGAGATACATGTTTATTTGAAATTCAAGGACGTATTTTTTTTAAGGAGGGAAGAATGTAATACCCTAAAAATATGCATAACAATTTTTTGTGAAATAAGTTCTCAGTATGTGGATTAAAATTATCAAAATGGCTAAGGATAATTTTAAAAACTCAGTTAGAGCGAAAACAAGAAAATTTTTCGGAAATTATCAGTACCGATATCGCTGTCGTAAAATAGCAATACTGTTGACGAATGAATCTCTAAATTTGGATTGAGGGTAAATGATAATGAGTATTCATGTGTGAATACAGTAAAAAGAAATATGAGAAAATATTTAAGAACACTGATAAAGTAAACGATGGCAAAATTGTAAATAAAGGGAATTTTTGGTGAATAGTGAATTTCGACAGTCTGAGTTTCAGAACGGATTTGAAACTATTTTTATTAAATAGTATTAATAAAAATAAGATGTTTGAATATTCACTTTTAATTCTGATTTTCGACGAAATTTTCAGAATAATTTACCGAGCAAAAAATGACCAAAAGCAAATTTTGAAAAGTTGGAGGACCAAAAGGGTAATTTGCCAATTTTGACTTATTATATAAGCAAAAACTTATCCAAATTTTGGCTGAATTTTTCTTCTCCACCCGTAGCTTCCATTTCTTCTTCCCATTTGATTTCTTTGATTTTTTTTTTTCATGATTTGTGAAAGGAAATTGTAGAAAATCATAAACTAAAACTATACAAACATTATTCCATTAATTTTAGCCATAGAAAATCAAGAAAAATTGAAGAACAAAGCAAGGCATTTTGTGTAAATTATTTATTTGTTTGATTTTATGGTTTAAATAGGTTAATTAGATGATAATATGATTGGGTAAATGGTTTAATTGTATCAATTGATGCATTAAATAATTTTTCCCAATTTTCTAACCCTAAATTGAAGTTGTAAGTTTTGGAATTGAGTATATGGATTATGATGTATAAATTGGCTTTAGAATAAGTCAATTGGGTATTAATCGATGTTTAATTAATGTTCGTTTCGTTGTAGAAAATTCGTTCGGAGAAAGTCATCGATTTTGGCCTAAACCGAGAATTTGAGGAATTCGGTAGCAAATCGAGTTTGCTAGGTAATTTGGAGTGATAGGTGAGTCTCTTATACATCAAATTACTTGCCTAAATTGATAAAATGCCATTTGGAATCCATTTGTGAAAAAGGCCATTTGGCCGAACCCTAATTGGGAAAATTTGCCTTTGAATTGCCTTGATTTTGGACTTATTTTTTCATGCCAAATTGATGTGTTTGTTGAAGATTATTGAGTTGATTTTGTTGCCTATGGAATTGCTTCCATGTGTATGTTTATTGATAATTGGGGCAATGTCAATATTGTGTCGAAACCATGTCGAAAAATCCGTAGGCCAACCATTTGAATGCCACCGTCGCCAGCGATAATGACATGCCAATTGTGTCAACTTTTTGTCCGCAAATGACCAAAATATGTTTGTTCCCATTTTTGGTCATTAGGCCTTTGGTCATCATTTAATCGATAATTATTGATGTTTTATTGACCTTATTCTCATCCAATTGATTTCTGATGAGTTATTGAAATTGTCAATACCATTGTTTTGAAATGGTATCTATTGATGTGTTTATCACTTCTATTGACTATGAGGTGATTTGACAGAGCTGCCATTCCGACAGGATAGTGAGTTCATGTTGTCAACCTTATGCACATTGTATTGATTGAGACCCTGTACTAGGAAGGGATGTCATAGTCATAAGATCCATACAGTCTTATGTTATTTATATATATATAATGATTTGTGCTTGGCACATTTCTATGTGTTTCATGGCTCTATATCTGTCATTTCTATCTTGTCCATGTGATATTGATTCTATTGATGTGATTGTTTACTTACAGTCATATTATCTATTTGATTATGTAATTACAGAGTTTCTGAGCAGATTGATCCATTTATTTTCATATGCCTACAGTTTATTGATATTCCATTATCTGTTATTGGTCGATGCATATTAGATTCACTGAGTATTATATATACTCACCCTTTCACTGTTTGCCCTCTCAGGTGCAGAGTAGGAGGCAGATATCCCAGCTCTTTTGGCTCTCTATGGATTCTGCAGATTTTGTGTTAGTGTAATATTATGAACACTGTATTATTTTGTATGTTCATATCCTAGCTGCTCCATAGTTTTTGTTTGGTATAGTTAGAGTATGAACATGTATGTATGGGAATATTGGAGATTACTAATGATATGAATATGATATTTATAGAATGAATAGTGTTGTGAGTGATTGAACATATATATACTATTATGTAATTGATGATGGGTTTCCGCTGCAATATTGGTTATAGTTATATTTCCGCTGTGATATTGTGAATGATTGCATAGTATGAGATTGATGGGTTCTACGGGTGCCAGTCGCATTGGCATCTCCCGCACCCTAGGACCGTCACGATCCAAAAACGGGCCGTGACAGAGGGCTTTGGCAAAAATCCACTTGCAGATCCGCCAGTGTGTGTGGCTGAATCCTCTAATGTGTGTCAAACACCAGGCATGGTGGCGAATCCGCCTAAGGACCTAGTTTGATCCGTAAGGCTTGCGTGGTGGGTCTTCGCACGCATCTGTAATACCTTAGAAAGTTCTAATATATATGCATGAGTTAGTTCTCAATATGTGGTTCAAAAGTTTTGAAATGATGGGAAATAATTTTAGAGACACAGTTAGAAAGCGAACTAGTTACTTTTCTAGAAAGTGGCGTTGTCGGGAACACTGCCCAGAAATTAGCAGTCCGGTCAACAGAAAAATTTCTGAAGTTGACCAGGGGTAAAAGATCAACGTAATGCATATGTAATTTTGGTAAAAAAAAAAGAAGTGAAAAACTTTTAGGAATACTGAAAAAGTAACCAATGGCAAAATCGTAAATATAAGGAACTTTAAGGTGAATAGTGAAAATTGGTCCGTTGAAATTACAGAATAACTATGAAATCATTTTTATCAATAAGTATAAATTAAAATAAGCTTATTGACTCCCTACTTTGAAATCCAAATACTGACAGAATTGTCATAATAAATTACAGAAGAATTTGGGGTCAAAGTGTAACTTATGGAAGTTTGGGAATTTAGTTGTAATTTGCCAATTGATTTTTGTATTTTAAACAACACTTAGAATCATTTCCATCATCTTCTTCTTCTTCCTAAAGGGTGGCCGAACCATTTCCTTATTCTTCCTCCATTTCTATAGCAAATTTCTTAAAGAAAATTCAAAGAAAACTTAAGATTAAGCTTTGTTCTTCCATTTCCAACTCGTTTCTTTTATAGAATCACAAAGGAAACCAAGGAATTTTTAAAAGGAAATTTCAGGTTGAACATCAAAGTTAAGGTAATCAATTAGTTTGTTTAGTTTTATTGTTTATTTAGATGATTTAGAAGTTGAATTAGATGGGTATTGTGTTTGATTGTATCAATTGATACATTTAAACACTTTTCCCTCATTTCAAACCCTAAAGTGAAGTTGTTTGATTTGGCTTGGTGATTTAGTGTTATTTTATGTTAATTAATGTTAGATTATGTTCATTGGAGGCTACTAGGTAGCTAATTGATGATTAATTTGATGTAGAACACAAAGATTGCCAAAGTTGCCCATATTGCCTTCTTTGAAGTATTTGGTAGAAAATCAATTTTTCAAAGCATTTAGAAGGTTTAGGTGAGTCTTATATGCATCCTTTAACATGTCTATTGTGTTGAAATTGAAATTGGAAACCTTGTATGAAATTGTCACTTTGGCCGAAACCTAGTTACTATTCATTATTTTTTATTTTCTTTGTTTTTCCTTTGTAATTCCATGCCAATTTGATCCTTTCAATTGTGTTTGCCATTGTATATTTTATACCTATTGTGTTGCCTACAATGTGGTTGGTTGTTGATTGAAATGGACAAGTCAAATTTGTACCCTAACCTAACCAATTGGCTTGCCATTGTATGCCCTTCAAGTGTTTGATAAAATGCCTAGTTCATTTTGTCTTTGGCCTATTGTTTGCATTCCATAGGCCTACCATTTGAATGCCATTGTCGCCAGCGACATTGGCATGCCAATTGGCCTACCGTTTTCCTTTGTTGAGACAACTTTTGTTCCATGTCTTTATTGATTACCAAACCACTTACCATTGTTTGTATGTCACCTATTACAATGCCATGGACCCTATTGATAATTGATTGATTGATATTGAGCCTATTGATATGGAGGATGCCATTGTTGCATAATGGTATCCATTGATATGTTGTTTCCTTATATATCCTAATGTGGCTTGACAAAGCTACCGATCCGATAGGGTAGTGGAAAAATACTGTCGGCGATGTGTACATTGTATTATTGGTGCCCTAACTAGGAGGGGTTATGGTCCTGGCTTTAAGACCTAATCAGTCTTATGCTCATTGATATTGATATGCTACTGGAGACTATATGTTCGCATATAGTTCACACTGATTCTACTTAGAATGGATGGTAACTAACTAAAATGAATAATATATTGTGGCCTATAGATTGTGCGTGTGATACTGGGTTCTACGGGTGCAGGTCGCCATTGGCATCTCCCATGCCCTAGGACCGTCGTGATCCGGAAATGGGTCGTGACAGAGGTGGTATTAAAGCTCTAGGTTACAGACAGTGGAATTTAGGTTACAGATGATTAGTACTCAAATTGCAGAGGAATAGTGACTAAGTACAGAATGGGGTAGAATTAAGTATACCATGGAGCATAGGATTTCCTTTGTCGTCTTTTGCTGTTATCGTCTGTTATATATTATTATTCTGTGTTTCTTTCATATTTTGAGTATGTTTCCATTTTTCTCGATAGATTACAGAGATGTCTGATGATAGGGACAAAGATACCCATGAGGCAGAGGTTGCCTCTAATGAGTCCTTGGTGAGGGAGATTACAGTTTTAGAGGGTCCGTCCAGATCTCGACGGACTATAGAGGATACAGAGAGGGGCGATGACCCCCGGAGAGTGAAGATGATAAGGGGATTGATGGAGTTACGTAGAGAGATGGTTGATTTGAGCGGGTGCGTCATCATGTACCTCCACCACCAGCTCCAGCAGTAGTACCTCCACCTGTGGTACCCGAGGTAGTTCCAGTGGCACCGGCTCTTGTGCAGCCAGTAGGGGTTCCTAGGGAGCCTGCTGTACAGGGAGGCCGTAGAGTGATAGA
Organism: Aleurites moluccanus; assembly: GCA_948193065.1. NCBI lineage: Eukaryota > Viridiplantae > Streptophyta > Magnoliopsida > Malpighiales > Euphorbiaceae > Aleurites > Aleurites moluccanus. The sequence goes on along the minus strand of CANXYC010906793.1, from coordinate 11,672 downwards.
GGTGGGTGGTGTATCGATGTTTAGCTTTCTGAAGCTAAACTTGCCTAAGTTTAGGGGAGACAGAGGTAGTGACCCTGTGGATTTCTTGGAGGAGGTAGAGAAGGTAGTGAGGAGACTACCATGTTCTAAGTTGAGAGAATTTGAGCTGGTTGGGCTATTACTGAGGGGTAAGGCATGGACCTGGTTTTCTAGGAGGATGGAGCCCAGGCTGTATGGTGAGCATCCACCCTCATGGGCTGAGTTTCGATAGGCTTTGATAGATGAGTTTATTACAGAGGAGGTGAAGACCCATAACCTGATTAGATTTGAGCAGTTAGAGCAGGGAGACAGATCTGTGGAGGAGTACGTGGAGGAGTTTATCAAGTTGAGTAGGTATGCTACTCATATTGTTCCTACAGAGGCTAATTTGATCAGTAGGTTTCGGAGGGGTCTTTATGCTGTATTACATAATGCTTTACTGGCTACTGAGTTTACTTCTCTGACGACAATGATTGATAAGGCTACACAGATGGAAGAAAAGTATAAGGCACAGAGGGCTAAGAGGGACCAGAAGAGGAAAAGAGGTCCTAGATCTCAGTTTAGGAGGGGGGAGAGCAGCTCCCAGCCTAGGCAGGTAGAGCCAGTTCCTTAGATTGATCAGAGGTCTACAGCTAGTAGTTAGAGGAGGAGGATTCAGACTAAGGGACCGCCAGTAGTTCAGTCAGCACCTGCCTATTCTCAAGGTTCTTCGAGACCAACTATTCAGACACCCACTATTCCTAGTTATGGGTTTTATGGTCGGAGACATGGAGGGGAGTGTTGGAGACAGACTGGTGTTTATTTGAGATGTGGCCAGCAAGGCCACTATGCTAACAGATGTCCATTGAGGACTGATCAGCAACCATCTATTACGGTTTCTAAGCCAGTGGTACAAATGAGTCAGAACATGGGCAGAGAGGCTTCAAGCAGTGGTAGAGGCAGGGGAGGACAGGCTCGCAGTGGTAGTCAGGCTCCAGCTGGTAGAGGTCAGGGAAGAGTGTTTGTAGTCAACACCTAGGAGGCCCAGAGATCAGACAACGTGGTTACAGATACTATCTTGATTCAGAATGAGATTGCAAATGCTTTATTTGATTCAGGTGCTACTCATTCCTTTGTGTCACCACATTTTGCACCTAAATTGAATAAGGAAAGGAGATTGTTAAATGTGCCTTTAATGATTGCTACTTCTATGGGTGATAGTGTTGATATGGATTATTACTATCCTGATTGTGTGATTGAGATTGATGATAACATCTTACGTGCTGATTTGATTGAGTTACCTGTGTTATAGTTAGATGTTATCTTGGGTATGGATTGGCTTATGAGGCACTGAGCAGGTATATATTGTTATCGGAAGAGGGTTAGATTTCAGCCTGAGGGCCAGCCAGAGTTTGAGTTTCAGGGTGATATTCTGGAGTTCCGGGTTAATCTAGTTTCTGCGATCCAAGCTAGGAGAATGATTGGGAATGGTTGTTCAGCATATTTGGCACATGTTATAGATGTACATAAGTCTTTTGTATAGCTTAATCAGATACCGGTAGTTAGGGAGTTTCCTGATGTGTTTCCTGAGGAGTTGCCAGGATTGCCCCCCAGATAGGGAGATTGAGTTTGAGATTGAGGTGCATGCAGGCACTAACCCTATATCTATTCCTCCATATAGAATGGCTCCAGCTAAACTGAATGTATTGAAGGTACAGTTACAGGAGCTATTATATAGAGGGTTCATTAGACTGAGCAGTTCTCCTTGAGGTGTATTGGTATTGTTTGTAAAGAAGAAAGATGGCTCTTTGAGGATGTGTATAGACTATAGGCAGCTGAATAAGGTGACAGTGAAGAACAAGTATCCATTGCTTCGGATAAATGACTTGTTTGATCAGCTGCAAGGTGCTAGTTATTTTTCGAAGATTGATCTGAGGTCTGGGTATCACCAGTTGAAGATTGAGAAAGGTGATGTACCTAAGACTGCTTTCAGGACCCGATATGGGCATTATGAGTTTTTGGTGTTGCCTTTCAGGTTGACAATGCACTGGCTATGTTTATGGATTTGATGAACAGTGTGTTCAGGTCATATTTGGATAAGTTTGTCAATGTATTCATTGATGACATACTTATCTATTCTAGGAATGAGGAGGAGCATATGGAGCATCTAAGGATTGTGTTGCAGACACTTTGGGAGCATCAACTGTATGCTAAGTTATCTAAATGCCAGTTCTGGCTAACCGAAGTGTGTTTCCTTGGGCATGTGATATGCAAGATGGTATTAAGGTAGATCCTCAGAAGATTGAAGCGGTTGCTAATTGGCCTCAGCCTATCAGTGTTTTAGAGGTTCACAGTTTTCTGGGTATGGTTGGATATTACAAGAGGTTTGCAAAGGATTTCTCCAGGATTACAGCTCTATTGACTAGATTGATGCGAAAACAGGAGCGTTATGTATGGACTGATGAGTGTGATCGCATCTTTCAAACTTTGAAGTCTTGCCTCACCAGTGCTCCAGTATTAGCATTTCCATCAGAGGGTGAGAAATTCACTATGTATTGTGATGCTTCTTGGATTGGATTAGGGTGTGAAGATGCAGAATAGGAGGGTGATTTCTTATGCTTTTCGTTAGTTAAAAAAGCATGAAGCAAATTATCCGACTCATGATTTAGGGATGGCGACTGTGATCTTTGCATTGAAGATTTAGAGACATTACTTATATGGATCGAAATATGAGATATATACTGATCATAAGAGTTTACAGTATATATTTCAGCTGAAGGATTTGAATCTTCGGCAGCGCAGATGGGTGGAGCTACTTAAGGATTATGACTGTGAAATCCTTTATCACACGAGTAAGGCCAATGTAGTGGCTGATGTATTGAGCAGGAAATCCATGGGTAGTTAAGCTTATATTATGATTGGCAGGAGACCTTTGATTCGAGAGATGAGAGAGTTTGTAGATGTGGCAGTGGAGTTAGAGTTGGGATCCCAGGATCGGAACCAGGCTCTGATAGCCTAATTTCGGTGAAGTCATTGTTTCTTGATGATATTAAAGTGGCTCAGGATAGGGATCCTTATCTATTGAAGCTTAAGGGAGATGTACAGAATGATAAGATGACAGAGTTTATAGTAGAGGATGGGGTACTGAAGTGTGGAAGACGGATATATGTATCAGATTTTGATGGGGTACAGGATCAGATTATGAGAGAGACTCACTATTCAGCATACAGTGTACATCCAGGGATTACCAATATGTACCATGATCTGAGAGATGTATATTGGTGGCCCGGTATGAAGAGAGATATGGCTCAATTTGTATCTAAATGCTTAGCCTGTCAACAGGTTAAGTTTGAGCATCAGAAGCCATCAGGATTACTTCAGGAGATAGAGTTGCCAGAGTGAAAATAGGAGCAGGTTACTATGGATTTTGTAGTGGGTCTACCAAGGACTACTAGGGGTTATGACTCTATATGGGTGATTGTAGACCGTTTGACGAAGACTGCTCATTTTCTGGAGGTTAAAACCAGCTACACGACAGCTCAGTATGCCCAGTTGTATGTGGACAAGATTGTGCGACTTCATGGAGTTCCTTTGATGATTATTTTAGACAGAGGTACACAGTTCACTTCTCGATTTTGGCAGAAGTTTCAGAAGGCTATGGGTACCCAGTTACGGTTTAGTACTGTTTTCCATCCGCAGATTGATGAGCAGTCGGAGAGGACAATCCAGACTTTGGAGAATATGCTTTGGTTGTGTGTTATGGATTTCAAAGTAACTGGGATTATTATCTTCCATTGATTGAGTTCTCCTATAACAACTCACTCTTCTATTGGTATGGCTCCATTTGAAGCACTATATGGTAGAAAATATAGATCTTCAGTATGTTGGGTGGAGCCAAGAGAGAAGCAGCTGGAGGGATCAGAGTTGATCAGGGAGACTATGGAAAAGGTGCCTATGATCATAGATCGGATGAGGACTGCCTTCAGTAGGCTGAAGAATTATGTTGATCCAAAGAGAGAGGATATACATTTTACAATTGGGAATCATGTCTTCCTTAAGGTCTCACCAATAAGAGGCATTATGAGATTCGGGAAGAGGGGAAAATTATCACCATGGTTTATAGGCCCGTTTGAGATTCTCGAGAAGATAGGTAATGTGGCCTATAGATTGGCTCTTCCACCTAATATGATCCACGTACATCCGGTTTTCCATATTTATATATTGTGGAAGTATGTATCTAATCCATCTCACATATTGGATGTTTAGGATGTGAATCACAGTGAGGACTTGTCGTATGAGGAGCTTCCAGTGGGGATAGTTGATCGACAAGTCAGACAATTGCGGAATAAGGAGATCCCGATGGTTAAAGTGCTTTGGAAGAACCAGTCCATGGAGGAGTACACTTGAGAGAGTAAGCAGGAGATGAGGAGCAGATATTCAATCCTGCTCCAATAGTGAGGTAATGTAATACCCTAGAAAGTTCTAACATATATGCATGAGTTAGTTCTCAGAATATGGTTCAAAAGCCTTGAAATGATGGAAAATAATTTTAGAGACACAGTTAGAAAGTGAACTAGTTACTTTTCCGAAAAGCGGCGGTGTTGAGAACACTGCCGAGAAATTAGCAGTCCGATCAACAGAAGAATTTCTGAAGTTGACCAGGGGGTAAAAGATCAATATAATGCATGTGTAATTTTGGTAAAAAGAAAGAAGAGAAAAACATTTAGGAACACTGAAAAAGTAACCAATGGCAAAATCGTAAATATAAGGAACTTTAAGATGAATAGTGAAAATTGGTCCGTCGAAGTTACAGAATGACTCTGAAATTATTTTTATAAATAAGTATAAATTAAAATAAGCTTATTGACTCCCCACTTTGAAATCCAAATCCTGACAAAATTGTCAGAATAAATTATAGAAGAATTTGGGGTTAAAGTGTAACTTATGAAAGTTTAGGAATTTAGTTGTAATTTGCCAATTAATTTTTTTATTTTAAACAATACTTAGAATCATTTCCATCATCTTCTTCTTCTTCCTAAAGGGTGGCCGAATCATTTCCTTGTTCTTCCTCCATTTCTATAGCAAATTTCTTAAAGAAAATTCAAAGAAAACTTAAGATTAAGCCTTGTTCTTCCAATTCCAACTCATTTCTTTCATAGAATCACAAAGGAAACCAAGGAATTTTTGAAAGAAAATTTCGGGTGAAACATCAAAGTTAGGGTAATCAATTAGTTTGTTTAGTTTTATGTTTATTTAGATGATTTAGAGGTTAAATTAGATAGGTATGGTGTTTGATTGCATTAATTGATGCATTTGAACACTTTTCCCTCATTTCAAACCCTAAAGTGAAGTTTTTTGATTTGGCTTGGTGATGTAGTGTTATTTTATGTTAATTGATGTTAGGTTATCTTAATTGGAGGCTACTAGGTAACTAATTGATGATTAATCTGATGTAGAACACAAAGATTGTCAAAGTTGCCCATATTGCCTTCTTTGAAGTATTTGGTGGAAATTAATTTTCAAAGCATTTGAAAGGTTTAGGTGAGTCTTATATGCATCCTTTAACATGTCTATTGTGTTGAAATTGAAATTGGAAATCTTCTATGAAAGTGTCACTTTGGCCAAAACCTAGTTACTATTTATCGCCTTTGATTTTCTTTGTTTTTCCTTTGTAATTCCATGCCAATTTGATCCTTTCAGTTGTGTTTGCCATTGTGTATTTTATACCTATTGTGTTGCCTACAATGTGGTTGGTTGTTGATTGAAATGAGCAAGTCAAATTTGCACCCTAACCTAATCAATTGGCTTGCCATTGTATACCCACTAAGTGTTTGATAAAATGCCTAGTTCATTTTGTCTTTGGCCTATTGTTTGCATTCCATAGGCTTACCATTTGAATGCCATTTTCGCCAGTGACGTTGGCATGCCAATTGGCCTACCGTTTTCCTTTGTTGAGCCAACTTTTGTTCCATGTCTTTATTGATTACCAAACCACTTACCATTGTTTGTATGTCACCTATTACAATGCTATGGATCCTATTGATAATTGATTGATTGATATTGAGCTTATTGATATGGAGGATTCCATTGTTGCATAATGGTATCCATTAATATGTAGTTTCCTTATATTGATCCTAATGTGGCTTGACAGACCTACCGATCCGACAAGGTAGTGGAAAAATACTATCGACGATGTGCACATTGTATTATTGGTGCCCTAGCTAGGAGGAATTATGGTCCTGGCCATAAGACCTGATCAATTTTATGCTCATTGATATTGATATGCTACTGGAGACTGTATGTTCTTATATAGTCCATACTGATTCTACTGGAGATTGTATGATTTCATACAGTCTATCCCTTTATTTGTCTTTCCATATGACACCGAGCATATGCTTTGTTCTTTGGCTATATTGTAACCTATTACTGATTCTGGATATTGTATCTTGACCTATTGGTAGCATTGCTCCATTATTACCTACTGTTTATTTGATGATGCATATAGATTCACTGAGTATCTTATATACTCACCTTTTCTTTGTTTACCCATTTCAGGAGAGGAGTAGATTGCAGAATTCTGTCGTCTGTCATTCGAGGATTTCTGCTAGCAGTTCTGATGTATATATTCTAATTCTGTATTATTATTTTGATGTTCATAATCTAGTTACTCCATAGGGTAGGTATGGGTTAGCTAGGAAATGAACACACACAGATATATATATATATATGTGTGTGTGTGTGTGTGTGTGTGTGTGTGTGTGTGTGTGATGATATTATGAGTTAAATGATGATTATATGATATGATGTATTGATTATTATAGCTAATTGCAGTAAATTACAGAATAACATAATGGATGGTAACTAACTAAAATGGATAATATATTGTGGCATATAGATTGTGCATATGATACTGGGTTCTATGGGTGTCAGTCGCCATTGGTATCTCCCATGCCCTAGGACCGTCGCGATCTGGAAACGGGTCTTGACAACACCTATCTTTTTGTTTGATTGTTTACTTTTCCATCTTTCGAGTCTCCAGTGGCCCAATTAGGTCCAATGTGAATCCATCTGAGATCCAAGGGTATGAAATCCGATTTTCACACACCCATACTCTTCACCCCACTATTGCCTTTTAATTTTTCTTCGTACCAGACCTAACTTCCATCTCTGTTGTCAATAACCCTTACTTTATCCATCAGTATGGAAAAGGAATCAAACTTATGTACTAATAGGATCTTGAATAATGGGGTTAACAACCTCTTCCTGAATCTCTAAATTTGTGCCGCCTTATTAGGCACTAAAGTTGGAGCAAACTTACTCAATTGGTTAACTCTCTTGGCATACTCAGATATAGGCATGTCAGGAGTTTGCACGAGTCTCTCAAACTCCATAGCTCTAGCCTCCCTAACCAATTCTAAAAGGAACTCCTTAAGCACAAGCTATTTGAAATGAGCCTAAGTGATCTCCTTATTACCTCGAAGCAAACCAAAAATGCTCATCTAAATCATTCGCAAGCGTCACCCTTTATAAGGTAACCTACATACTCTACTGATCTCCTATCTGAAACCCTCTGAATTTTGGCTTGATCCTCAATTTCCTCCAAAAACTCAGTAGGGTCTACCTCACCTTTGTAGTTCAAAGGCTTCAACTTTAAGAATTTCTAAAAAGTTATCTCCTCAACCTGCGGACCCAAAGGTGGCTGAGGTGGAACAACCATAGGAGATATCAGAGCGGCAGTTGCTGGAGGAGCTAGAGCCAACTATACTGGAGTAGCCCGTTGCCTTTATTGGGTAATGTACTCAACTATCATCTCATAATTTCACTCCAACTGCTCAAATCTTCACTATATCCAATAGAGGTGCTGGAGGAGCCTCATTATCCCATATTTGGCAAACATAACTGGCCTCAAAAGGAATCACTATCCTAGGATGATCTTGTCCTCTACCTCTACCTTGACCACGTCTAGGAGGCTTATTAGAATTGATAACAAAAATAAATGATTGAAATTTAGGTTAGATGAAAATGCAAATTCAAAATAGAGAATAACAAAATATTGACAAGACAAAATTCCTATGCTCTATAATTTCCCTAATTACCACATATTAACTATAACTTCAAACCTAAGCTTTGATACCATTTTGTAATATCCTAAAACTAAGGATGTGATAGTCCTAGAGTATGGGTAGGCTTAAGGCCACCAAAAACTCACAGAACACTAAAACATAACCTGTGGCAACAACACAACAATATCTATATCCATTCTCAAATCCATATTCATAATTGTCATTAATATGTCATATCAACCTGTGATATAATCATCAAAATATATTCAACTTGTTCACAATGGATCAAAGAAAAATGAGGTCCTCTATCCAAAATGAACAAATGGCAATCCAAAAGTAATTCATCAGAATAATATTACAAAGCATTCAGAATATTATGGAGCTCTAAGAGTATTACAATCCCAAAGTAATAATTAACATTCGAAATATCAGATTCTATACTTGGACCAACTTGTTAGAGGAAGGAAATCAAGAAGCTTGATCCTTGATCTCTGGACAAACAATTCTAGCGCTGAAAACCACAATAGAAGGTAGGTAAGCCTTCAACTCAATGAATTTTGCATATGTCATACCTGTGATTCAGAAATCAAAGTTTAAATTCGAAGGCAATATTTGTATCTAGAGGTAACAAGAATAGTAATATGCTCATATCACAATAATTATAATAAATTATCAAAGGTCAAATACAGATCAGAATCATAAATCAGAGGGTGCCTGTAAGAAATGGCACATCACAGATATATACAAATATATATAAGATTAAACAAATGTAAATGTCAAAACAACAGAGAACAAAACATGAGTACTACGATTTCCATATAGAGTATATGTACTTGCGCTAACACATACCTAGAGAAACTTTGTCTCTTCTAGGAAAGACCATGATATTTTAGACTATATTAGTTGAGCCACTGTTGTACACAATTCCATGATTTATCACTCATAGGAACGGCATTCTGATACTCACGTATAGACTTTGGTTCAAAATTTAATATAATGTAATAATGAATATCCAACAAGGTTTTTTAGGCAAAGTGGATTAGATAAAATATACTTTTCGAAATAATAAGATTATATATGTAACAGAGAGTTGGTTTCCAAGAATAATTAACAATCCAATTCAATAATTATAATAATGAGTGACAAAAGATATCATAGGTCAAGTAATATTTATTTCAAAGGAGTTTAACAATTTGAATAAATACATAGATATGTTCAAAATGAAATTTAGATCCAATGTAATAGAGGCAAATATATAAACATATAGAATTATATACACAGTACATATACATAGCTCAAACATAATTATTCTAACAACCTATAACCTCAAATCATAATAAAAATAGATTTCTAGGGAAAATACTTATTTCTTCTCAAGAGATGATTTTGGAGAAATCTCAATCTTTTTAAAGATTTAATAGACTTTTTATAGTATTTACTTTTCCAAAATGAAGCATTAGTTGTGGTTTTAATACCTTAGAAGAATAAATAGAGAATTCTAGGTTTTATGGTTAAGAAATAGAGAAGAAAGATAGAAAAATCGGGTAGAAAACAATGAGGCAGCCTATTTATAGAGGTTTGTTACTGTTCACGTTACTGTTTAACGAAGAAAATTTACTTTGGCAGCACAAACTAAACTTGCTATATCTTGGGCTAAAGATATCTAATTACTTCAATTCCTTTATTCACTTAAACTAAAACATATAAGACTATAACATAATAAAAATTTAGCATAAAATATATATTTCAATATTTATGGTGAATTTTCAAAATTGAATTTGTCTCTCTGCAAGTACCATCCGGATAGACTTTGTTTCCATGACTATATCTCCAAATATGCATATCCAATTGAAAAACTTATTTACATAAGCCTAGATAATGTATAAATAAACACTTTTTGTGTTTTATACTTTGTCCAATTCAGTCTTTATAGTCCTCAAATTAATTTGATAATCTTAAACTACCTACCAAAGTAGCAACCTAAATTAGTCATGATCGAGGTGAAATATCTTCTCACACAAAAAAAGAGTTTATAAAATTGACTTAAAGGTGTATAAATGAGACATAACTTTACAAATTTTATATTTTACACTTTTTTAAAATTCCTTTGTTAAAGCTGTGAAAATAAAGGTACAACATTCTGCTCATTTCCAAATATGAAAATCCTTAATACCCTTTATAACAATGAATCCTTTTCTCTTCTTTTCTAAACCAACACAAACAAACTAAAGTCCAAATCAAATTTTAAAGGTTATAGAACATATAGACACTTTAAACAGATTATGGTAACAAAAATCAAAGTAGAACATAATCAAAAGCAATTATGGATATCACAAATAATTCTAACTTATACATAAAATAAAAATTAATTATATTCACAACTCAAAACATATGCAAAGCAAATATAAGGTATTATAGCAATACTCCTGTAGGGAGTACAATTTCTTTGCTCTGAGTATTTTCATTCTTGATCAACTCTTTGTTGTGGCTAGAACCATTGCATAAGCCTTCAAAAAGATCTCCTTGAAAAGTAAAGGAATTTTATTTTTGGGAATGTATGTGATTGTCATTGCTGAGAGGCTTAACTATATTACCCCATCAAATGAGCAATTTAAGATAAAAAGTTCTAAGAGATATTGAATCATGATGAATATCATAAGGGAACTTGAGATTGAAATTGGAAATGCTATTATGGATGAATATTCCAACAGTGAAGAAGAAAAATGTGAAAACAATGAACTGCAGGCTATTAGTCATACTGCTCAAACTTATAGGAAGAGACAAGGGAGAGACAAGAATCCAAATGGTCAACCGAGTTCTCTTAATGCAGATTCTTTTGAGTTCTTACAAATTTTCAAAACTAAAATTAGAAAGCTGAATTCCAAAATTGACTCATAGGATCGAAAAATTAATATGACATTCTCATATTGGAATCTCTATATCATAACCAGCAATAACTGATGGATTCTCTTGCACATCATTGAAGATTCTCCTAGTCGTTTCTACAAGATGTTCCAAAGTCCCTACTGCTTAGTCCTTTTATTTCTCCTATTTTGTCATATGTTTTTGAATGTTATAACACCTTTTAAACTTAATTATTTGGTTTTCTGGTTATGTATCTTTTATTTTTCTTGCTTGTTTTTGGATATGTTGGATAATTGGAATGTTTTGAATATTTTGGGATGTTTTGGATACTTGGGATGTTTTGAATATTTTAAATATTGACTAATTATTAGGTACGACAGGAGCATACTTCTCCTACTCATAGACAATATGATTAAAGTGGAGATACGCCCATGTAGATTTACTTTTATATGAGTAGGAGGAGTATGTTCCCGTCCTACCTAATAATTTCTTTTATATATTCTAGTTGTTTTGGATTTTTAGTTATTATTTATTGTAATACCCTAAAAAGTCATAACTTATATGCATGATTCAATTCTCAGTATGTGGTTTAAAGACATTGAAATGATGAAAAATAATTTTAGAGACACAGTTAGAAAGCGAACAAATTACTTTTCAAGAAATCATCGGTGTCGGGAACACTGCCGATAAATTGGCTATCCGGTCAACAGAAGAATTTCTGATTCTGACCAGGGGGTAAAAGATCAC